>PVKV010019582.1:0-41876 GCA_004027835.1 Alouatta palliata | reverse complement strand
GTTCAACCATTGTGGAAGACAGTGTGGCGATTCCTCAAGGACCTAGAAATAGAAATTCCATTTGACCCAGCAATCCCATTACTGGGTATATACCCAAAGGATTATAAATCATTCTACTATAAGGACACATGCACATGAATGTTCATTGCAGCACAGTTTACAATAGCAAAGACCTGGAACCAACCCAAATGCCCATCGATGGTAGACTGGACAAGGAAAATGTGGCACATATACACCATGGAATATTATGCAGCCATCAAAAACGATGAGTTCGCGTCCTTTGTAGGGACCTGGATGAACCTGGAAACCATCATTCTCAGCAAACTGACACAGGAACAGAAAACCAAACACTGCATATTCTCACTCATAGGCGGGTGTTGAATAATGAAAACACATGGACACAGGGAGGGGAGCATCTCACACTGGGGTCTGTTGGGGGGAAAAAGGGGAGGGACAGCAGGGGGTGGGGAGTTGGGGAGGGATAGCATGGGGAGAAATACCAGATATAGGTGATGGGGAGGAAGGCCGCAAATCACACTGCCATGTGTGTACCTATGTGACAATCTTGCATGTTCTTCACATGTACCCCTAAACCTAAAATGCAATAAAAAGTATATATATTAAAAAATATATATGTTTCTTTTGTAATTGCTATGTGTAATTTGCAGGGCCAAGGTTAGACATAGGTAGGGATGACTTGTTACTGTTTTGCATGCCCTGTGGGAAGACACTGAGCTCAAAATGACTACAGCTGTTCTTTCATATCAGCAGGAAATTGGTACAGGACCCTTGTGGATACCAAAATCTGCAGATGCTCAAGTCCCTTACAAAAAACGGCATGGCATTTTCACACAACTTATGCAATTCTCCTGTGTAATTTCAATCATCCCTACCTTACTGATGTTACTTTATACAATATACGTCGTGCTATGTAAATAACCTTATACTGTATTTTAAAGTTTGTATTATTTTTTATTATTGTGTTGTTATTTTTTATTTAAAAAAATATTTTCTGCCTGTGGTTGGTTGAACCCATGGATACAGAGGGCTGACTGTACTTCTATTTCTATTTACAACTAGAAATATAATTGGAGGAGGATATGGGTAAAAGTGGCAGCAAGGAGACTGAGGAAGGAATTCCAGGACAGGAGGGCTCTCATAGAAAAATGGGGGGAAGCTAACACTCACGTTGCTTCTTTCCCACCTTGCTTAGCACTGAGAGTGTTTATACACGTCCCGAGTCTCCCTTAGTGTTTTCTGTATGTACTAGGTTGAAAAGCATTATGAAGAGAATGATAAGAACACCTGACTACATCTTCTTTCTTTCAGTGTTTATAGCCGTTTCTTGCTGTCAAGAGTTGGTTTTCTCCTTCCACCCAAGTAAGCCATCTCTCTGTTACTGTGCTTGAGACTCTGGAAGGTCTGTCTCCTGTTGTCATTTTCCAGTCCCAGGTAACACCTGCCCATGTCATGCATGGCTTCATGTTAATTTTGAAGAACGCTTTCCACCTGCATTAATACAATTTTTCTCTGTCATTCACTTTGACGAAGAGATGTCCTGTCTTGATATTGCCCATGCCACTCAAATATTGAGCCAGAAGAATCACTCTGTTGTTCAGATGTCATTATTGGCATCAAATAGACATCAAATACAGTCTGGAAGATTATCTTGCCTATAAGCTGAATGAGATTTCAGAAAGCCCAGTTGCTTCTGACATTTGCTGCCCCAGGATAGAGGGATCATCGTTTAGGATTTTTCCTCTCTTGTGGGTCTTTCCTCATGCTAGCCTCTTGGTCTGAGATGCTCAGTTATTTGTGCCAATCAAAAATCTGCTTACTTTTTGCAACTTAATACACACGCCACCTTTAAAAAGCCCTTCTGGATCTCTCAGCTGAATGGAATTTCTACATTTTATAATTTCTCCTCAGTTATAGGCATTATACTCCTAGTCCATTGATTTATGTCCACCCATTAGATTGTCAGGTTCTAAGGACACTTGGCCTTGTCCAGGACTACACATATGGTGCTTGCAGTAGATGCATTGACTTTTTTTTTAATGAAGGGTTTTAGTATCTGAATACTTGGTTTTCTTAGATTAATCAGAATTTGGATTGGCTTTTGAATTCGAGGTGGAAAGTAGTTTGCTGGATGCAAAATTGAAGAGTGTAGGCAAAGGAACATCATAGGAGAAGCCAGTCAGTATAAATTACTGAGATCTTATACTATGCAGTGAAAATGTAATAGGTGAGTAAAAGATAGAATTATAGAGAATGATGGAGGAAGTCAGATGGAACCTCAGGGAACACTTAGAAAAAGTTAAGGGTTGTAAAATATTTAGATTTATATAGTAATTTTCTTTTAAGAAATTTAAAGGAATTATGGCAATAAAGACACAGGTCAAACTATAGCTTATATATTTTATATCATCAGGGACGACACATTGCGTGACGTTAAGTAAGAATTCAGTTAGGCCGGGCACGGTGGCTCATGCCTATAATCCCAGCACTTTGGGAGGCTGAGGCGGGTGGATCACGAGGTCAGGAGTTCGAGACCAGCCTGACCAACATGATGAACGCTCGTCTCTACTAAAAATATAAAAATTATCTGGGCATGGTGGCACATGCCTGAAATCCCAACTACTCAGGAGGCTGAGGCGGGAGAATTGCCTGAGCCTGGGAGGCAGAGGTTGTAGTGAGCCAAGATCGTGCCACTGCACTCCAGCCTGGGTGACAGAGTGAGACTTCGTCTCAAAAAAAAAAAGAAAAGAAAAGAAAAGAAAAGAATTCAGTTAATATCTGTGAAATAAATTTTTAAACCTGTGTATTTTGGGGAAAAAGGTTTTGTTAGAGAAGAGTGACTATGGTTGTTAGAAGGATGGCAGAGAAAACCAAGACCGGCATCTGTATTAACGTTTTTTTAGCCTTCCTCAACTTAAGGAAGATATACTGGGGGAGGGAGGCCAGGGTGACAGCCGATCAGAGGATAAATCTTCCCTGGTAAAGAGATGAGTATGGTATTTGTTCAAATGCAAACTATTAGCAGCAGCTGTAATCAGTTCAACTATCAAGGCAGCAGATCCCTCAACAGAAACTTGAGGTTTAGATCTGCTGTACCTCAGCAAACTTTTTAAATGAATCTTAAATAGAGATAACTTTTCAAGACCTGCCTCTCAGGCTATCTTAAATCAAGACAACCATTCCTTCCTTTTGATCTATAATTTGAAAAATTTCAGTAGAAAGTATTTCTACTCTGAATATGCCATAGTGATTAACCCTAAAGTAATACTGACGGTATTCTTTTCTGGCTGTAATGCTAAGAAGGCCCAACAGTGACTACATGAAGTGGTACAAAGGAAAATGAAATGAAGGTGAAAGCAGAGAAGAGTAACAGCCCAGCTTGCAATCATTTGTTCAGTACATAATTATCAAAAATCTACTATGAGCCAGTAAGTAGCCCTGAGGTGGGAAATGCATTGGCATGTTTGGAAATAATAAGGAGGATTTGGCTTAGATCAGTGAGAGATGGGAGGAGCAGACGATAGTAGGTAAGATCTGAAAGATGGCTAGGGTTAGACCAGGGGGCTGCAAGCAGTTGACTTTAGTCTAAGTGTGATATCTAGATCCTGGAAGGTTTTGAGTAAAGCAGTGGTATAATCTGATTTTGTTTTTAATTGCTCTGGCTGCTCTGTAGAGAATGAGCCATAGAAGGGCAGAAACGGAAGCAGGGACACTGGGGAGAAGACTACTGTACCCTTTGAGTAACAGTCGATGATGGCTTACACAAGGCTGGTAGCAGGGGGTTGAATGACTGGATTTCGGAAATGTTTTTATACATAGTTGGCAAGGCCTGCTGATAGATTTATTGCATGAGAGTGGGAAAGTTATTCAAGAATAACTTCTGGGTTTTTGGACTTTGCAACTAAATCAAATAGAGATGTTTGGAAGGAGCAGGCTCTAGAGGGAGCTATTAAGACTGCGGCTTTGGGCAAATGCCTTGTAGACACCCAATGTAGGTGACAAGTAGGCTGTTGGATATACAAGTCTGGGGTGTCAGGGCTGGATGTGTGCATTTGGTATTCATTGGCACAGGGATGGTATTTGCATAAAGAGACTGGATGAGAGCAATAAAGAATGTATTGATAGAAAAGGAAATGGAACCCTGAACTGAGTGGAGCACCATGTCATATAGAAATTAGAAAGAGGAAAAGGAGACAGCAAAGAAGACTGAGAATGAGAGGCTTGTTAAGAAACAGAAAAATTAAGACAATAGAGTGCTAAAACCACATCAATGAGGCAGCGAGTGTGTCAAATGCTGCTAGCAGGTTGAGCAAGATGAAGACTGAGAATTGATCACTGGGCTGAGCAAGATGGAAGCACTAATAAATTGAAGTGTGTTGAGTAGAGAGCGGGAGGTGAGAAAGTTGAAATAACTCTTTCAACTAGTTTGAGCTATAAAAGCAAGCAAAGCAATGGGAAGCTGGTAAGAAAAAAGAGGAAAAATTCATCCGTTGTAACAGAAAGGAATGCAAAGTTTTAAGAATACGGATGTAACTAGAAGACAAATTGAAATTGAAAATATGAGACTGTTATCTTAAGACTGCAAAAAAAAATGGGAAAACAATTTTAGTTTTTTTTCCAAAAGCATGTATGACCATACTTGTTGCTTGATGGAAGGTCAAATTCTGGATGAATGAACACTACAATAGGACTTGTAACCTCTCACTTGGTGGAGATTTGTTTCTGTTTTATGCTTACTTACAAGTTGTTTAAATCAGTAATTTTTGTCTGTAGAAACACTTTCTAGTCAATTCTGTGCAGAAAAATAAACAACATAAGAACATTTAAAACGTTTTACATTGCTGTTTAGGCATCAACCTGAAACACAATTATGCTTTGATTACTATCTCTTGTCTAGCATGTCTATGAGTATAAAAAATACAGCAGTTGCAAATTAACAGGTGATTCTACTTATATTCTTCTGTGCTGTTATGTAGTAGCATAAATAAACAAACAAAACCCAGCTTGCTCTTTTCAGTGTCTTCAGATTGCAATGCTGAAGGTTGCAATATCTTCAGAATTTCAATGCTTTATTTCCCTCTACCTTGCCTAGTAACTGTGGAACAGCCAGTTAGCCATTCTACGACCATTTAAATATATAAAATCGTCAATAAAGGACCAGTACTTTAAGAACTTGGAATCTTCTTAATAAAGCAGTTTTAATATTCATTTTGCTAATATTTTCTATTATAGTAAAATGCACATAAAATATAACATTTTAACAAGTTTTCAGTGTACAGCTCAGGGATATTAAGTATGTGCATATTGTTATGCAACCATCACTGCCATCCATATCTAGAACTCTTTTGATAAAAGTATGGAAACCTTCATCAATTTGCATGTCATTTTTGTGTAGGAGCAGTGCTAATCTCTGCTTCATTCTAATTTTAGTATATGTGATGCCAAAGTGAGTACTTTTAAATGCACATTTTAAAGAAAACATTCATTTACAAAGAAGGAAAAAGAAACTGTGACCTTGAAAGACAGTAATAATCTTTTGACTATTGTTATCAAAATCACGTTTAGATCAATTCCATAAAGCTCCATACCAGGATACTGGGGCATGGAGAGTGACTGTCACGTTCTTCCATAAAATGTCCTTTGATTCTACACTTAGAGGCAAAATATAGAGATGGATTGTCTGATCTAAAATGAATATTTCTATATTTTTCTAATTTTCTGGTTGAAGATGAAAAACTGAAAAATAATTCAAACTCAAATTGAGTCTTTGTATATGCCAGACATTGTTCTAAATAATTTATACACATTATTCACTTTAACAAGAACATAATGCAATAATTTTCTTATTTTCATTTTAAAGATAATAAAACTGGATTGAAATGGTATAATTGATTATTCAAGGCCACATAATCAGTGAAGGGTAGGTGAAAGAAGCAGCTGTAGGTTGGCAGGCCATGCCTGCCTGTATTTTTTTAGATTTATGGCCTTAGTCTCCCCAAATCATTCTGTTTTTATTAATAATTATTTTTTATTTCACAAACAAACATTTATATTGTCGACAATAATACTTCCCTGATCATGGTTTGAAGTTGTGTTCTCACAATTACTTCTAAGTGTTTTTACTGTTGATTTTAGAGCTACTTCGTTGAGTTATGGTTGACATACAAAAAGCTGTACATATTTAACATACGCCAACTTGATGAGTTTGAAGATAAGTATACACCTGTGAAAGCATCACCACAATCGATGCCGTTAACTTGTCCATCAAATCCAAGTTTCCTCCTGTCCTCTTATTTATTATTACTATTATTTGTGATAAGAACACTTAACATAAGCTCAATCCTCTTCGCAAATTCTAAAATATATAGTACAATATTGTTAGCCATAGGCTATGCTGTGCAGTAAATCTCTAAGACTTATTTCTCAGGTATAATTGAAACTTTGTATCCTTTGACTAATACCTTCTGTCCTTCCCAGTGCCAGCTCCTGGCAACAGATTTGTGGGTTTTAGGGTATGGGGAAGATTTTTATCAATGTCCTTTGGTGCAGGCTGTCTATATTCATGTTTGTAATTTGCTGATTTTTGAAATTATGCCTTTGAAATTAAAACATTTCTTGAAATAAAACTGCTGTGCAAGAAGACATCCTATGGAACTCAGTTCAGCTCTTACAAATATTCCTGCGTCTATGTTCTGATTCTAACACCTGTTATGCACTAAGAGATACATCTATTTCCAGAATTTGTTCAAATGGAACTTTACTACCATATGCTGTGTTATTCAGGAAGTCTTAAATATTTGTAAGCTGTTGGTGAATTTTCTGCTTATTTAGACTGTTTTGTGGGCTTTCCTCGCACAGTATGCACCCACCCCCACCCCGCTGTTACTAGGCGCTCTCTGCTGTCATTAGGTGGAAGCAGTGTGGTTGGGAAGACACCTGGTTGAGGTTTCACTTTGGCTCTCTAGCTTGTTGTATGTAACGTGTTATTATGGTCAACTTTTTCCATTCTCCAAGCTTATAGGCAGCAGGAATTTCAGACTTACAATCAAGTAGATATTTTTGTAGCTGAGTAGAAATACACTTCATGTTTGTTAGGAGAAATGGCAGACAGGATTGGGAAATAGCTTTTATTTTATCCCAATCAAATATCACCAGTGATAAAGAAACTGATCTGAGGTTCATGTTTCTCTCATCTCTCTTCCTTCTCTTTTCTCCCCTGAGCCTCTGCCCCAAGCAGGCCTGACCAACCACCGCCCCATGGATATAGTTGGATCCCAAGAGAAGGAGACCAGGCACAGGGCACAACTTTCCTAATCCCTTTCCTTTCACTCCCTTTCTTAAGCACTGGATTCTAACACTGCAGGCCAACAAGTCCCTGCACCAAGGTCAGCAGGCAACCTTATCATTTAAGGAACCAGCCCAGCTTTTCTCATTTCCAACTTTGTTTACTCCCATCTTAGAGAGCTGCTTATTTATTTATTAGTATTTTTTTAAAATGTGGTATATTTTGAAAAATAAAGTACTATTTAACCTTTAAAAGGAGGGAAATTCTGCAAGAAGCAACGACATGAATGAACCTTAAGGATATCATGCTGAATGGAACAAGCCAGTCAAAGAAAGACACATACTGCATGATTTCTCTTATATGAGTTATCGTAAATAGGCAAATTTATAGAATTAAAGAGTGAAATGGCAGGGCTGGGGGATGGGGAAAATGGGGAGTTAGTTATCAATGGGCATAAAGTTTCAGGTGAGTGATATGAGTAAATTCTAGAGATCTGCTATACAACATTTTAAGATAATTTGTAAGTGGGAGCTAAGTTATGGGTACACAAAGGCACATAGAATGGTATAATTGGCATTGGAGACTCGGAAGGGGGAAAATTAAGAGGTAGGTGATAAAAATCTATATTCTGGTACAATGTACACTACTCGGGAGACAGGTGTGCTAAGACCTCAGAATTCACCACTGTACAATTCATCCATGTAACCAAAAACCTGGTGCCCCAATAGCTATTGAAATATTTAAAAAGATATTTTATTCACATGGTTAATAAAAATGTTTTGAACCCATGTTAGACACTTAGCCATGGAATTTTTTTTTTTTTTTATATATACTTTTTATTGCATTTTAGGTTTGGGGGTACATGTGAAGAACATGCAAGATTGTTACATAGGAACACACATGGCAGTGTGATTTGCTGCCTTCCTCCCCATCACCTATATCTGGAACTTTTAAAGATGAAGAAAGCATAATCCTCAATGTTCAGATTTCATCTAGTACATGTAAACAATTAATACAATGTGTTAAAGGCTAAAAATAGAAATATGAGCAAGACAGCTGAGTGTTTATTATACTGTTATAAGGCTTCCCAAGGCAGGTGATAACTGATGATAACTGAGCTAGGTATTGAAAAGTGAGCAGAAGCTTTTCAGGCAGAAAAGACATAAAATGGCCTTCAAGGCTAAAGAATAGCATATGGCTATAAAAGCATGTGCTGACCTATAGTCAACAATATTATATTATACACTTAAACATTTGTTATGGGAGTAGATCTCATCTAAGTGTTCTTACCCATAATAAAATAAAAATTAAAAATTAAAGGCAGTTGTTATTGCAATATAGTTTTCCAGTGAGGAAAGCTATATTCCACTAAGGTTTTGTTAAAATTTCCAAACAGTATCTGGTCTCTGTTACCTGGGAATGTTTCACATTCCCTTGATGTAATTTTGTGGAGACAAACTGCTGACATTTTGTGGCTTGGTGTGCTCTTTTAGATGATATTGTGCAGAAAAAAAGATTTCTGAGTATGTACCATAAACATCTACTTTAAAATCGGGGCAATTGTTTAAGATGAATAAGCTTTTGAATTCTTGAAGATGTACATTTCCCATGTTATACTTTCTGAGATGAAATGCTATTTTTAAGTTTGATTCTCCTATTCTAATATTGAATTATTTCCTGAATATTGTTCCAAATGTAAGTCTTGATAAATCAGACAATATTTCCTCAACATGAGCAATTTCAGTATTTTCAACTTCTAGTTTTGTTGCTTCAATTTTAATCGTAATTTGTGCTTTTTGAGAAAGAAGTGTTTTCAATGAACACGAAAGTTTCCTTTGATGTCTTGCAAAATGAATATGTCTGAGTTGCATCTATTACAAAGTCTTGTATAAGTCAATTTTGTTATTGTCAGCCCCCCCGGCCCCCACTTTTGTTTACATGAGTGAACTAAGAGGAAACAACTGTTATTTGACCAATTTGTTTAAATCAAGAGTGACTATGTGTCTCCTAGGAAAAATGGCAGGATGTGTTTTTAAATTCTGAATGTTACAACTAAATTTAGCCAAAGTACATTGCTTTCTGAATGCTTCCAAAATGGAACACTGTGCTTTTGATTGCTGCTTTTGGAGTCTCATTAACAAACTAAAAGGTCAAAGGAACAAGGACTGGAGCAAAATACACTCATTTTACAATACACACAGCACAATTAAAGTGTAGAAACCAGCCTTACACGCCATGTGTTTCTCCCAGGATATCTGTATGATACAGAGTCCTCTGTATGTGGGGGTAGCTGATGTATCTAAATGGTTACATTTATTCTGCCAAATGTCTAGTTTTTACCAGTGGAGGAAATATTTTAGATTGCCTATTGTTTCTTCATTATTCCTGAAGAGAAATGAATACCAGATCAGAGTTTTTAAATAAAATGACATGTTTATCCCCACAGATTTCTACTTTCTTAAAAGATAGGCATTCTTCATAAGACCTCTGCTATTACACATACCTTTAAAATTTCATAAGGTGAGAGGGAACACAGTGATTTCTGCCCTTGGAAAGTCTCCCATTGAGGGGTGACATCAGATTTTGACATAAAATACATTGAGAGTATAAACTAATTTAAAACTCAGTTTTCCCAGAAGAGCCTGATCTAGCTTGCAATTCAATTTTCTCAGGCACATTCTAGGAATTTGTTTCTGCTAGTAATAAGAAGATTAATTTCATGTGTTTATGATGCTGTCCTACAGTGGAATTAGTGGGAGCTTTCTGCTAATGTGAACTCACCCTTTAATGTTTTTCTTACCTAATATATTACAAGAGTAGAATAATTTTAAACACCTTCGTAGTTGTTTTTCACATCATTTGCCTTTTATTCTCTTTGGATCTTAAATGTCTCAAAACAAATTTTAATAATGTAATACCCAAACCTAGCTTTTCGTTTCCTTAATTGATTGCTATAGTATTTAACATTCTTGCACATATTAGAAACTATCATATTCCAGGCACTAGTTTAGATGCCAAGAATTCAGCAGTGAATCTAGATGCCAAGAAGTCAGCAGTGAATTATGCAGATAAAAACTCTGCCTATATTGAGCTTCCATTTTTTTGTATATATGTCTATACTCCTTTGTCCTTTCTACCTTCAACGTCTGGCAAAAATTCCAGATTTTTTCACCAATATTATCATATTAATGGTTACATAACTTTTTGAGGGAATAACTGTGAATTATTTCCAGTGTGAAGAGACATCTTTTATGGTCCTCCCTGCTGATGAGAACCAAACCCAATGCTATTTAATTTTTTTTTTAATCAATAAACAAGATCAGCATTTCTCAGTGTGTCTTTGGACCACCTGTGTCAGAACCACCTTTAGAGTGCTTTTGAAGTTTCTGAGATACACTTCATAGATCCTGATTCAGAATATCAGGGTGAGGATCAGGAATCCACATTTTAGCCAGCAAACCAAGTGATCATTACACAGGCTGAAATCTAACAATTAATTACCTTTTTAGACACGGAGGTGAAGGAAGCAATAATTAAATTAGAAGACGATTGTAATAAATTGGACAAAAAAAGAGATAGCCTTGGAGTTTAGAATTACCAGAAAACAATACATTTTAATTTTATTATCATTATTTTAGGACAAAATGGAAAATAATATTTGTAAAAAAATTTATGAAAAATGTCAAGACAAAAGTTGAACATGAGGCTGCATACACATATACATAAAGCATCTGTGTGTAGTTCAATGTAGGTCGTGAATAATGAGGTTCACAGATTTGTGGTGTTTTCCAACTGGCCGTGTGAACTCTTCTCTTCTATGTCCCACTGTTCTTATTTTCATTTTACAAATGAAGAAGACTGGAGCACAGAAACAGTAAATAAGTTTCCAAGGAAACATAGAAAGTAAATAATGGAGCCAGGGTTACAAATGCAGGTTACAAACCCTGCAGTCTAGCTTCATAGTCTAGGCTCTCTTCCGCTCCTGTCACTAAAGGAACAAGGAATTATCTCAAACCCCAAACATACTGCTTTATGAAAGAACTGTAGAGCAGTGAAAAGGATTTAGCACAATTTAACATGTTAAGTGTTTATGATCTACTGCTTCCTTGATCAAAATTAGCTGGGGAATACGAAAATGGAATAAATACATATCTATGTGATGTGAGCCTCGACTTACACAATTCAGGGCTGTACTGCAATTGGTTCTAGACAAAAGTTAATAATCTAAAGCTCCCATAAAGATAAAATAAGTCCATACTCCATCTTAATGACTTGCTTCTGCATACAACTTTCTTAAGATCTCTTTATGAAACAATTAAAATTAAACGCATATAATATCACATACTAAGGCCTTCCTAGAATACCCTCAAGAATTATGTCATGGAAGACAAAGCTACAATTAAAGAAAGAAAAGTCCTTTAAGTTTTCTAGGTTTGCACGAAATCTTATGTTTGGCATATTATTTATTGACAAGTGCCAGTGCATGTTATGCTCATCCTGTTTTCATGTAGAATGCTCCAAGACATTGCCGTTACCATTTTCTTAGCCTACCTAATCATTTAATACTTAAAGTGCTGTCACCTAGTTAAAACTTTTCTTTATCACTCTATGTTACCTAATCTCTTAGTCCTCTCTTCTCTTGAAACGTAAAATTTTTCTCAAGATATAAACTGGTGTAAAAGGGTGAAAACATTATTTTTGGAATAATCGGCACCAGAATTTTTCCTAAGGAAGAGTCTATTTCTGGTTAAGGAAATACTTCACTTCTGCTTGGGAAGATGATACAAGACCAAGGGAATGAGTGTCACCAAGGGACGAGTGAAAGACAAAAATGAACCTAAATGGGGGGCGCTAAAGAGTGGAGGCCGAAGGGAGGAGCAGAGAGACACATAACATGGGGGGAACCAGACACTGAGAAAAATGGCCTAGCAGATGTCTAAGATGGAATTTTCAGTCATTTTTGTAGCTGTAATATAAACTTCCTTCTTCCCAAACATTTGTGAATAAAGCCTGCTTGTTTTACGTGAGTGGCTTACATGACAATGAAATGAAAGCAATGGAGGTCTGTGTCAAGGGTAGAGAGGAGCAGATAAGATGAAGGAACAATTAGTCATCATTTTCTCTACGAGGTAGAAGACGGAGGATTAAGAAGAAGGGAGAAATCAGAGCTAGAGACCGCTGGGAGAAAGGGCTGTGAGTTTGCAGAAATTCAGAGGAAGGCATTAACCTTCCCACTGGATGATAAATAAAGGTTCAGGCTAATCTTACACGGACCTTGAGGGGTGATGAATCAGGTGGACATTTGGAATAGTGGCCCTTTCTTTAATTGCCATTTATGGAATTATGTCTTATTCTGTGAACTATATTTTGAGTTTCTAGTTAAGATATTCTTGTCTTTTTATTTATTAATCATTTTCTGTATGGTATCTTATGCACACTGTAAGCTGCCATGTATTTATTGATTTTTTTCTGTATTAGAGTGAAAAGTGTAGTAGATTGTGAATGAAAGTTTTGTGATCCCAAATCCTAGTTTTATGATCTTTAAGTCTTCTCTTGTGAACCTTGTTATGTTTTGGGCATTCAGATGCTTATAGAAACTGCTTTTTGAAAATAACTTTGTCTATGCTTCTATTTCTAGAATGTCTGGGTTATTTAATATTTAATATTTTGAAAGATTGAAAGGCTATGCTTTTAAAATAACATCTATAAACCACTTTTCTATATAATACTGTTAGTTTAATTTTTCTAGGATTAGTTTAATTTCTCAGCAAGTATTACAGACTTTGTGTATGTTCTAAAGCTTATGATTATTTTAACTTTGTGAGTTAAAAATCTGTGGCTAAGCTCATTATATTTTTAATACTAGAAGTGCATTTATTTTCCTGCGAGGATTCTAAATATTTTCAGTAGTTATACTTGGGATCTAGAAGTTTGTTAGGGCATGCATGAAAAAGTACTATTTGGCACCCATTATGGATAAAGAAACCAAAGCATAAATAAGTGGGTAAGGCACAGAATGGCACTTTATCTTTGGAATTCTGCTCAAAACTCTAACAATAATTTCTATGCCCTGAGGAATATTTTTCATCTGCAAGAGAGCTACTCTGTTGATCTTACACATATTAGTTCCACGGTTTGCAATACAGATTTGAATTACGTATGAATAAGTCAAATATATTTATATTGTGATTTTATAACCACCCACTTTGTGAGGCAGATATTATTTCCACTTTACACATAAATGTGGTAGGCCTCCTACTGTTCACACTTCCATATTGACTTATGTGACTGGGCTGGACCAAGTAGCTCATTTCTAAAGAATAGAATATGGTAAAAGCGATGGGATGCCACTTTCTAGATGAAGTTGCTGAGTTGGTGTCTGCCATATTGCATGACTTTTCTTCATATCTCACTAGCTAGCTCTGAGGGAAGCCAGCTTCTATGTTCTAAGCTGCCCTATGGAGAGGCTTATGTGGTAAGAAATTGATGTCTGCAGCCAATGGCCCTTGAGGACCTGAGCCCTGCCAAAGCCATGTAAGAGGCTTGGAGTGCACCTTCCCCTGTGGGGCCTTGAGATGACAGCAGTCTGGCTTAGACTTTGGTTTACCATGCAAGACACTCTGAGCCAGAGACATCCAGCTAAGCTGCACTTGGGTTCTTGACTCACAGAAAATAGATAATAAATGATCATTTTTAAAAAGCTGATTCATTATTAGATAAATTATTATAAAACAATAGATAGCCAGTACAAAGAAGTAATTGAACTCCAGAAAATTCGCATGATTTTTATAAGATATCACATATAAAAAATTTAAAACTCAGTATTTTCTGACCACTTGGTCAGGGAAGGGCTCTCTAAAAGGTAACATTGAGCAGAGTCCTAAATCAAGTGAGCCATGTAAACATTCAGGGAAAATGCGCAGGCAAAAAGACAGGGCAAGGGCAAATTTTCCATGATAAGAACAATGGAACAGCAAGAAGACCAACGTGGACAGAACAGAACGAACCAGAGAAAGACGTATCAAAAAGTTAGGCAGAGGCCAGACATGCAGAGGCTGATAGCCACGGTAAAAACTTTGGATTTTGTACTAATTCAAGTAAGAAGACATTAGGGTGTTTTAAGCAGAGAAATGATATAATCTGATGCAGTTTTTGAAGGAGATGCTTTTGGTGATTTGTAGAAATGAGAATGAAGAACAGAAGGAATAATGACCCAGTAAAGAGACTTATTGAGGGGTTCACTTACCTCCGTAAGAGATTGTGATGACTCGGACTAGAGAAATAGGAGTAGAAATGGTTGTAAATGGTGGATTTGGGTCAATTTAAAGGCAGAACCAGCAAGAACTGCTGATGGATTCAGTATAGATTTCCTGGACAGACAGCTGTCAAAAATTATTTCTATGTGTTTTTGAACAGTTTTGTGAATTGTAGGTTGAGCATCCTAAATGTAAAAATCTGAAATTTGAAATGCTCCAAAATTCAAAATTTTTTGAGCACTGACATAATGTTCAAAGAAAATGCTCATTGGAGCATTTTAGATGTTAAATTTTCAGATATGGAATCCTCAACTGGGTAAATATGTAATGCAAATATTTCAAAATCGGAAAAAACTCTAAAATCTGAAACATTTCCAGTCTCAACATTTCAGATAAGGGATGCCCAACCTGTTATAGTTTTATTTAATGAAATGGAAGATACTGGAAGAGGGGCAAATTGGGATAAAAGATGAGAAAGAAGAATTTTAATTTAGAATATTGCACAGAATGTCAAAAAGGCCATTAAATACATATACTTGGAAGTCATTAGTGTAAAGATGCTATTTAAAGTCATGGGTCTGGTGAGATTTACCTAGAAAGTGAGTCCAGATATGATATAGGAAGACCGAGTCTTGAGTTATTCTACTATTTAGTGGTCAGGTACATTAGAAAAATCCTGCCAACAAGACTAGGATGTAGTGGCCAGTTCAGTAGGAGGAAAGCCAGAAAACTGTGATGTCAAGACAGCTATATAAAGTATTTAGATGAGAAAGAATTGACCAACTATGTCAAATGTCACTGACAAGTTGAGGAGACATTTACCAGAGTGGACTGAGGATGTAGTGGAATAGAAATCTATTTGGATAAGAACAAGGAGGTTTAGTTATGACCAAAGTACAATTTAGGGTTTTAATCGCTGGAACCTAATGGTTTTGAAATCATGACTGTACTTGGCTTTAACCAAAGTAGATGTCTTGATTCAAGGTGCTCAGGCTTTAGAGAAGATTTGGGCTAAATGTATGTCTGTAGGTATGACACAGTCTTGACATCGTCCTTGGATTTTGAGAAGATAGTCATGAGTGTTATCTCTGGAAAGAGTTGACTTTTTCTTCAGGTTAATTTACAATTTTTATTTGATTTTGCCCTCTGCAAACAGGACTGAAGTTAGATTCTGTTCTCTCATTATCCTTTTGGCTAGGTTTCTTGGGAGATAACACAGAACTTTCCTATTTTTTTTTAGTCCATTTGAGTTGCTGTGACAAATTACTATAGACTGAGTGGCTGAAACTACACACAGGTATGCTCACAGTTCTGGAGGCTGAAGTGCGAAAACATCCAGTGTTTGGTGAGGGTACACTTCTGGTGTGCAGATGACTATCTTCTCCTTGTACTCTCACATGTCAGAGAACAGAGAGCTGGAGCAAGCTCTTATTTTTCTTCTGATAAGGGCGCTAATCCCATTCATAAGTGCTCCACCCTCATGATCTACTTACCTCCCAAAGTTCCTGCCTTCTAATATCACATTGGGGGTCAAGATTTTAACATAAAAATTTGAGGGGGACACAAACATTCAATCCATAACAGAATTTCCCATTTGGTGACTATTCTTTTTCTAAGAATAAATATGTGTATGCATATACACACACACACAGATATAGGTAAAGGATGGCACAATTTATATTTGACTTTCTTGTATTTGAGAACACACATTCTTAAAATAATAAGCAGAGATGACATAATTTTCAATGTTGATTGAAATATCTAGGGAGCTATGTAGTAGCACTTTTATTTTGAAATTTCCTCTTTTTATGTGCTGTCAGCATTAACCTCTTATCTTTTTCCCAAAGGTAAACGGAAGTCTTCTTTACATCTATCCCACCAGGGAGCCTAGAATTTAACACATTCCACTGCAGCTCTTTGTATACTTGATTTGCTCATAAGCTTTATTTTTAAGGAATAAGAAAGTGAAACCTCATCTGATAATTTTTAGTCTTTCCTACCTTAAAAGAAAAAATTATATGGTAAAATTTCCAATAAGCAACACTAAAATGTAATTTCTTTTTGATAAGTGTATTTTTTTTTCAAATTTCAAAGAAAAAAATGTCAGCATTCCTTCTAAGATGTGACTAAGATTTTAGGTAAGACATCTTAAAAACCCACACATCAATTTTCCCAATGATACATTTATGTAATCAATGGATTTTAAAACTAAATATGTCCTTGGAGAATATGATAAATGATGTTGAGAAGTTACTGGTTAGTTATAGAATACATTGTACAGGTAAAACAGTATTTTTGCAGCATTTTTACCAATTGAGACCTCCAGAATTAAGAACAATGTTTACTCAGAAATAAAATTTCATTTTAATAGCTGATATTTAATGCCATGTAAACTAGAATATTATAAGTACTGAAGGGGCCGGGTGCAATGGCACATGCATGTAATCCCAGCACTTTGGGAGGCCAAAGCAGGCAGATCACGAGGTCAAGAGATCGAGATCATCCTGGCCAACATGGTGAAACCCCGTCTCTACTAAAAATAATAGAAAAATTAGCTGGGCTTGGTGGCGCGCACCTGTAGTCCCAGCTAGTAGGGAGGCTGAGGCAGGAGAATTGCTTGAACCCGGGAGGCGGAGGTTGCAGTGAGCCAAGATCGCACCACTGCCCTCCAGCCTGGTGCCTGGTGAGGAAGCGAGACTCTGTCTCAAAAATAATAATAATAAGAAGAAGAAGAAGAAGAAGAAGAAGTACTGAAGGGATAACCATATATTGTTTCAAACTTGTTATGTTTTCTCAGATGAAAGAGGGAATTAATTAATTAATTTGACACTATTGGTAACAAAAAAAAATTTAGAATCATAAAAACTGAATATGGGAGAGGTGTTTCTACTCATTGGATTTTTGTCCAGGTGGGATGACTGTCTCTCTATGACTGGGGCACAGGGTATGGTTCTTGAGAGGGTCAACAAAGGGAGAAATGAAGCTAAAAGCAAGGCACTGGAAGGCATCCGGAACAACTAAAGCATTACCAGGATTCCAGGATATAAAAGCACAGTGAGCTGTTGACCAAGGTCAGCAGGAGGTATTCGATCTGAGAAAGGTGAATTAGAAAGTCAACATCTAGGGATAAATAACAAAGCTAACATGGCTGTTTGAGCAGTGGAATCACTTTCTATGAAAAATGTTTTTATTACACCAAAACGCTTTGAAGCTACCAGCACCAAAGGAAACTATTCTGTTCTTATTAAAAATGATAATAATGATAGCTAAAATTTAAGAATGTTTACATCCCATTAACCATAGACAACACTTTATATATAGTATCTTATTTTCAAAAACAACTTTATGAATTATCTCTTATAATCATGTTGATTTTCCAGATGATATCAAGTCTTAGAGGGCTTAAGTATTTTATTAGCCTGTTTGCATGCTGCTGATAAAGACATACCTGAGACTGGGAAATTTATGAAAGAAAGATATTTAATGAACTTACAGTTCTACGTGACTGGGGAGGCCTCACAATCATGGTGGAAGGTGAAAGGCACGTCTCACATGGTGCCAGACAAGAGAAGAGAGCTTGTGTATGGAAACTCCTCTTTTTAAAACCATCAGATCTTGTGAGATATATTCTCTGTCACAAGAATAGCATAGGAAAGACCTACCCCCATAATTCAATTACCTCCCACTGTGTCCCTCCCACAACTCATGGGAATGTGGGAATTACAATTCAAGATGAGATTTTGGTGGGGGCAAAGCTAAACCATATTATTCCACCCCTGTCCCCTCCAAAATCTCATGTCCTCAAATTTTAAAACCAATCATACCTTCACAACAGTTCCTAAAGTCTTAACTAATTTCAGCATTAACTCCACAGTCCAAAGTCTCATCTGACACAAGGCAAGTCCCTTCAGCCTATGAACCTGTAAAATCAAAAGCAAGTTAGTTACTTCCTAGATACAATGGAGGTATGAGCATTGGGTAAATACAGCCATTCCAAACGGGAGAAATTGGCCAAAACAAAGGGGTTATAGGTTCCATGCAATTCTAAAATCCGGTGGGGCAGTCAAATCTTAAAGCTCCAAAATGATCTCCTTTGACTCCATGTCTCACATCCAGGTCACACTGATGCAAGAGGTGGGTTCCCATGGTCTTGGGCAGCTCCGCCCCTTTGATTTTGTAGGGTACAGTCTCCCTCCTGGCTGCCTTCCTGGGCTGCTGTTGAGTGTCTGTGGCTTTTTTAGGTGCACAGTGCAAGCTGTCAGTGGATCTACTATTCTGGGGTCTGGACGACGGTGATCCTCTTCTCCCAGCTTCACTAGGCAGTGCCCCAGTGGCAACTCTGTGTAGGATATCTAACCTCACATTTTCTTTCCACATTGCCCTAGCAGAGGTTCTCCATGAGGGCCCCGCCCTTGCAGCAAAGTTTTTCCTGGGCATCCAGGCATTTCCATACATCCTCTGAAATCTAGGTGGAGGTTCTCAAACCCCAGTTGTTTACTCCTGTGCATTTGTAGGTTCAACACGATATGGAAACTGCCAAGGCTTGCAACTTGCATCCTCTGAAGCTGTGGCCCATGCTCTACATTGGCCCGTGTTTACCACGGCTGGGGGAGGGCTGGGCCACAGGGCACAAAGTCGCTAGGCTGCACACAGCAGGGGGATAACTTATGAAATCGTTTCTTCCTCCTAAGCTTCTGAGTCTGTAATGGGAGTGGCTGCCATAAAGACTTCTGACATGCCCTGGATACCTTGTCCCCATTGTCTTGGAGTTAACATTAGGCTCCTCAATACTGAAGCAAATTTCTGCAGCCGGCTTGAATTTCTCCTCAGAAAATAAGATTTTCTTTTCTATCACATTGCCAGGCTGCAAATTTTCTGAAGTTTTGTGCTCTGTTCCCCTTACAAAACTGAATGCCTTTAATAGCACCCAACTCACCTCTTGAATGCTTCGCTGCTTAGAAATTTCTTCCACCAGATATCTTAAATCATCTCTCTGAAGTTCAAAGTTTCACAGTTTTCTAGGATACGGTCAAAGTGCTACCATTCTCTTTGCTAAAATATACAAGAGTCACCTTTGCCCCAGCTCCCAACAAGTTCCTCATTTCCATGTAAGACCACCTCAGCCTGGACCCTATTGTCCATATCAATAGTGATATCAGCATTTTGGGCAAAGGCATTTAACAAGTCTCAAGGAAGTTCCACTTTCCCACATTTTCCTGTCGTCTTCTGAGCCCTCCAAACTGTTCCAACCTCTGCCTGTTACCACTTCCAAAATTGTTTCCACATTTTAGGGTATCTTTACAGCAGCACCCCACTGTGATAGTACCAATTTTCTGTATTAGTCCATTTTCATGCTGCTGATAAAAACATACCTGAGACTGGGCAATTTACAAAAGAGAGAGGTTGAATGGACTTACAGTTCACATGATTGTGGAGGCCTCATAATCATGGTGGAAGGGGAAAGGCTCATCTCATATGACAGCAGACAAAAGAAGAGAGCTTGTTTGGGAAAACTCCTGTTTTTAAAACCATCAGATCTTGTGAGACATATTCACTGTCATGAGAATACTATGAGAAAGACCACCTGCTTGATTCAATTACCTCCCACCGGGTCCCTCTCATAACACACGAGGATTGTGGGAGTTACAATTTAAGATGAGATTTTGGTGGGGGCACAGCCAAATCATATGAAGTATCATGCTCAAGGTGACAGGGAGAAAAGCAGTTGATATGGTTTTGATCTGAATCCCCACCAAATCTCATGCCAAATTATAATCTCCAATGTTGGAGGTGGGGCCTGGTGGGAGGTGACTGGATTATAGGGGCGCTTTCTCAAGAATGGTTTAACATCATCCTCTCAGTGCTGTTCTTGTGATAGTGAATTCTCATGAGATCTAGTTGTTTAAAATGTGTGGCACCTCCCTCCTCCCTCATTCTTGCTCTGGTCATGTAATATTCCCCTTTGCTTTCTGCCATTGTAAGTTTCCTGAGGCCTTCCCAGAAATGGAACAGATGCCAGAATCGCCCTTGCTGTATAGCCTGTGGAACTGAGCCAGTTAAACCTCTTTTTTTTTTTTTTTTTTTTTTTTTTTAATAAATTTCCCAGTCACAGGTATTTCTTTATAGCAGTGTGAGAAAGGACTAACAGGTAGAGGCAGGACTCCAACCTAAGACATGCTTGGTTTCAAAGCCTATGGGTTTGGCCATGATTGTATCTAAGAAAGGACCCCTGAGGAACCTGAGCCTACACCACTCTGCTTATGTGACAAACAACCCTTGGTGCCATCCATGTCTTTTTGTGTCTGCCACGGGTCTCTTTTCTCCCGAGACAATTGAACTGCTGTGATGCAGAAGATTTCCTATTCTCTACTTATACTTTGCTTTATAAGCCCGATGATAACACTTCACATTTAAGTTTACTCATTTATTCAAGAAAAAATATGAACAAAATGTGTAGCCTGTAGGAATAACAGGTGAATATGCCACTGACTTTATGGAGCTCACATTTTATTACATGTTGATGTTCTAACAATTCATTTCCAGTTCTTTATTCTTGGTAATATTGTGGGAAAGGACAGAGGTTATCAATGAAGAGAGAGTGAAAATAATAGTTGCTTCATTTGATAAATTACTTTTCATTTTTATTTTAAAAATATAATAAATCAACTTAAATTAAAAATTGCATGTATTTATAGCGTACATGATGTAT
This sequence comes from Alouatta palliata, assembly GCA_004027835.1. NCBI lineage: Eukaryota > Metazoa > Chordata > Mammalia > Primates > Atelidae > Alouatta > Alouatta palliata. The sequence continues at coordinate 20,608 of PVKV010019582.1, read as the reverse complement.
ACTATGTGTACTCACACTATACATCATGATGTACACATAGTATACATCATGTACACTATTGATTTAGCATTCAACATGTGTACTTACACTATACATCATGTACATCATGTACGTCATGATGTACATGATGTATAGTGTAAGTACACATGTTGAATGCTAAATCAAGTAAATTAACACATGCATTACCTCACAGTTACCATTTTTTTGTAGTGAGAATGCTTAAAATCTCCTTCAGCAATTTTCAACTATATAATATATTGTTATTAACTATAGCTGACCTTATGCACTGATGCAGTGTGAATACTCTTCTCTTATGAGAATGGTTGGTATTGAAAGGTATTGTGCTAATGATGCGTTAGTCAGAGCCACGGAAAACTAACCCTTAATAATAGACTCCTGTGGGCCTGGTGTGGTGGCTCACAACTGTACTCCCAGCCCTTTGGGAGGCTGAGGCAGGCAGATCACCTGAGGTCAGGAGTTTAAGACAAGCCTGACTAACATGGTGAAACCCTGCTTCTACTAAAAATACAAAGATTTAGCCAGGCATGGTGGCATATGCCTGTAATCCCAGCTACGCGGAAGGGTGAGCAGGAGAATCGCTTCACCCTGGGAGACAGAGGTTGCAGTAAACCGAGATTGCGCCATTGCACTCCAGCTGGGGCAACAGGAGTGAAACTCTGTTTCAAAATAATAACAACAGTAATAATAGACTCCTGTGTTCCTTGATGGACATTCTCACAACTCTTTGCATCTTGTATCCTCACAGCACTGTGTGTGTAAAGGAGAAAACTAACCTCACAGAATCTAGACAGTTACTGAGCAATAGAGCTTTGATTTGACAGCATGATTTTGGACCCCAGAATCTCTTAATTATGACATAGTGTCTCAGGTTTACCCAGAAGATCAGCCATGAAATCAGGACTAAAAATTCCTATAGGAATCTCAATAAAAGGTAGATCAAGGGGCCTTACAGAAATAAGGCCTAAATATTTGTGATATTCAAGAAAATTTGGCCTTTCTAAGGAGGAGAAGCTCGGATAACATTTCTTGTCTAGTGTAGTTTGTCCTTGAGCTGCCCTGTGGAGTTCCTTATCACTCTAGTCACTGTTTCTTGATCATCTACTGCATTTAATCCATCCTAATGAACAACGGTCCTGTAAGAGTTTGTTAGATTTAGAGAATAAGAATTTCACACAGTAAATATATGCTAATTTTCTTCTCTTAGATTTGAGAAATGTTATATTATGATAATAATTGGACACAAAAGTGTCCTTTGGAATTCCCAGATGTCCTTAATTACAATTCATTTCAATGTCAAAGTAGGGGGTATCATAACACATAAACTGTTAGGATATTAAAAAAAGTGTTAAACATCCATGAGCTTGGGTGTTAACAGTAGAGGTTTATTATTTGTGTTTTTCTCCATTGTAAAAAAGCAAAGGGTGTGTTACTTTAGCACAGTTAATTTATTATTTTCAAGCTGGTGCCTAAACTTCTGAAACACAAAATTAATGGGCTCTTGGCAACCTTCTCCGAATTACTCCGAGTCAATAGTGGTTCTTCCCATCTGTCATCTTAATTTGCAGTATGCCTCCCAGAAGCACTAAAACAAAGCTAGTACTCCACAATTTTCCATTCCCATTGGCGCTAAGCAAAAATAGCCATAAATGAATTCTTACATGAAAACCCCCAAGCTGGAAGCCCTGATTTAAAATAAACTCAAGTGTCACTCAGCCCTGCCAACCAACTCCTTCAGACTGTAAATGATATATTTATTTATAGACTTATTTAGGGAATAATGGGAAAAACCTTAATGAATTATTTTATAAATTAGCAACCAGTGTCAGCTCTATAGGTTCTGTTTGCATCTGCTTTCTGTTGAAGTAATTAAAACTGGAAGCAAAAAGAACGTGTTAATATCTAGTACTATACCTATTTTGTTCATATTCTGAGAGAAGACTTATTATTTTTATCCAGAATTATGGAATCCAGAGTCATTGAGAATAATTCACAGCTCCCACGTAGCTTTCTGTGAAGAGAGGGTAACAGAAAAGTTGGGTAAGTAATTTCAGTATTTTTCTGTTGCTTCATGTTGGAATTGGGCACAGGTTAGCCTGGGAGAGATCTCAAATCATGGTTGAAAGGTAACAAAGGGTGAAGTTAAAACAACAACAACAACAATAACAGCAGTGCAATGTACAACAGATCCAGAGTCAGGCAAGGCCACAACTGGGGGAAAAACTTAGCAGTGAAGTCAGAGGCTGGAGAAAAGGGAAAGTTGCGATGTAGTTTACAGAATTGGTCAGAACTAGGGGTTCTATGGTTAACTATTTTGGGTAGTGCTAGCACTATCCTGAAGTGATAGTTGCACATTGAAGTGACAATAGGAGTGTGCAGGTATTGGAAAAGCAAAAAAACAACTTAAATTTTCCCACTTTTTGCCCTTAATTGCTATAGTTTCTTAGTATTTATTCAATTTTTCTTTGGCACAGGAGAGAGAAAATTGTGTGACTATCCTGATTTCCCTCACTCTGTTCTAGTCTGACTACCTTTTGAAGTACTTAGGAATAACATCCCTTTTTACTCTCCTGAATGTGCTGGTTTGGACGATAAAGTATATGGTCACTCTAGCTAAAGCAGAAGTCATGAGCAGTTTTATGCTTTGTAGATTATTATCTTACAATTTTTGTAGATTCTTAGCCCATATGGGGTACAATGTGTGTGTGTATAGACGTAATTCTTGAAAACACTTGTTATCTTTCTTCTTTTTGACAAAAGCCATTTTAATTGGTGGGAGATGATAGCTCTGTGTGGGTTTATTCGCATTTCTTGAAGATGCTGAACATTTTTTTTTATGTACCTGTTGGCCATTTGTAGGCCTTCTTTTGAAAAATATCTATTCAGTTTCTTTGCCCACTTTAAAAATTGGGTTGTTTTCTTGCTATTGAGTCATTTAGGTTACTTATATATCTTGGATAATATATGTAAAAATATATATATTTATGAGGTACAATGTGTGTGTGTAAATATATATTTTAACAGACTTTGTAGATTATAGGCTAACATACATGTATACATATATATGTATATGTATACATGTATGTTAGCCTATACTTTACACTATATTTTAACAGACTTTGTAGATTATTGGCCTATGCATATATTCTATTGGCCTATGTATATATTCTATTAGCCTATACATATATATATATATATATATACATATTAGCCTATACATATATATGTATACATATTATGTATATGTATACATGTATGTATTATATATGTATACATATATGTATTATATAATATATGTATAGGCTAATATATATACATTATATGTATACATATATAATGTATATATGTATATATAATGTATATATGTATAGGCTAATATATACATATATGTGTATACATATATACATATGTATGTATAGGCTAATATATACATATAGAGAGATGCTAAAATATATAACAGTAATATTAGTAATATGACATAGCCTATATATGTATATATCTTAGCATATATACATATATATGTAAATATATATCTAAATATACATATATATGTATATAGGCTAACATAATATATACACAGGAGGTATAAATCAGAGAGATTTATATACAGCTTTTACTCCTCACTTACCATTTTTTTCCAACCCACTGTAATCTGGCTTCATCCTCCTTACTCTACAGCCATTCTGCAACTGCTCTCATATATATATATATATATATGGATTTCAACAGACTTTATAGATTATTAGCCTATATATATATATATGTAGATTTCAACGCTTTATAGATTATTAGCCTATATATGTAGATTTCAACAGACTTTATAGATTAGCCTATATATTAGCCTATATATATATATGTATATATTAGCCTATATATATATGTGTGTGTATATATATATATACATATATATGTATATATATGTATATAGATTAGCTTATATATATATATACACACATATATATATACATATATATGTATATATATATATATATAAGCTAATCTATAAAGTCTGTTGAAATCCACACAGAAAAGATTTTTTTGAGCATTGTAGCTCTGAAAGAAAGAGAGGGAGGAAATTGATTTTCTTATTTAGAAGATGGCAAAGTGTATGAGAAGGGATTAAATGTATTCCTGGAGAGTGAAAAAAAAAAAGAAAACAAATTGTAATTGGAAAATTGATTCTTAACTGTTTAAGACACCAAAGAGCTAGAGACCATGAAGGTAAAGTTAATATAAAGAAATATTGACATGTCTGGTAATTTTAAAGTTAGCTGAATCTTTAGGTCAGATAAATTTTGGCATTGACTATAAACGAACTCTGAACAGTGGTGAATGAGAAATTGTTAATATGAGGGTCTGCCTCTTTTTTATATGTGAAATGTTCATCATTCAAGGGTTATTACTGTCAAAAACAGTCGTCACCTAGAAAACTCTTCAAGAGGAAATTTTTGTAGACTTAAAGGTAGTTGGAAAAATAAAAACATTAATGGGGATTTGAATTTGAAAGTTGAAATTAATGTATCAATCCTCATTTTACTCTTTTGTGTGAAATACATGTTCAAATCAAGACCTTTCTCATGAAAGTTAGTCAAGTACTCAGTTGGCCTGGGGCCTTCTCATGGGGACTCTGACAACACAGGCATATGGAAATCACTTGATCACTTGCGTATTTACTAATGCAGTTAATGTGCTTCATTGTGATCCTTGCTGTAATTAGATGAAAGCTGATTAGTAAGTGGAACTAATTTGGAAGGAATTTACTACAATTTTGTACATGGTTAAGTGTTAAATAGAACATTTGAATCCTATAATCAATGTTTTCATAAATAATGCATGTAGGATTTTTTTTTCTGAAAAAGCCTTGTGACTCTCTTGTCCTTTTCTAATCTAATTTCTTCTCAAAATCAGAGTAATTTCTACACATTGTTTCTACTCCTCACTTATCATTTATTTTCCAACCTGCTATAATCTGGCTTCATGCTCCTTACTCTACAGCCATTCTGTAACTGCTCTCATAGGTCGTCATGACCTCCAGTCACACATTACAATTCTATTAAATTTTTAAATTATGAATATTATTTTTGAATGTCATAATTACATATTTGTGGAGTACAATGTGATATTTAGATATATGTATATAATGTATGTAATTAAATCAAGCTAATTAACATCTCTATCACTTCACTTACCTATCAATTTTTATTGTAGGATATTTGAAGTTTATTCTCTTAGTTTGAGATATACTATACATTATTATTGACTATAATCAAGATGAAGTACAATAGATGTCAAAACCTGTTTCTGCTATATGTGAACCTTAATACTCTATGATCCATAACTGCTCATTCTCTCCCTCCCCACTATTCCATCAGTCCCTGGCAATCACTATTCTGCTCTCTACTTCTGTGAGTTCAACTTTTTTCGATTCCACATATGACTGAGATCATGTGGTGTTTGTATTTCTGTACTTGGTTTATTTTACTTAGCATAGTGTCCTCCAGGCTCATCTATGTTGTCTCAAAACACAGGATTTCTCCCTCCACTTTAAAGGCTGAATAGTATTTCACTGGGAATATGCATCATATTTTAATGATCCATTCATCTGTTGATGGACATTTAGGTTGATTCCATATCTTGGCTATTGTGAATAGTGCTGCAATAAACATGAGAGCACAGATATCCTTTTAGCATATGAATTTCAGTTACTTTGGATGTATACCCAGATGCGGGATTACTATACCAAATGGTAGTTCTATTTTTAATGTTTTGAGGAACTGCCATACTATTTTCCATGATGGCTGTATTAATTTACATTCCACCAACAATGTGCAAGAGTTCCCTTTCCTCTGCATTCTTTCTATCCTTCAGCTTTTTCATAAAAGCCATTTTATTTGGTGTGAGGTGATATCTCAATGTAGTTTTAATTTACATTTCCCAAATAATTAGTGATGCTGAGTATTTTTTTGCCTATTGGCCATTTGCAGGTCTTCTTTTGAAAAATATCTGTTCAGGTTCTTCGCCCATTTTAAAATTAGGTTATTTGTTTTCTTGCTATTGAGTCATTTAGGTTACCTATATATTTTGGATAATAACCCCTTATTAGATGTATAGTTTGCAAATATTTTCTACTGATCTGTAAATTGTCTCTTCATTTTGTTCATTGTTTGCTTTGCAGAAGAATTTTAGTTTGATCCTTTCAGTTTGATCCTTTCTTCTTTGTCTGTTTTTGCTTTTGTTGCCTATACATTTGTGATCATATCCAAAAAATCACTGTCCAGACCAATGCCATGAAACTTTTCCCCATATTTTTATTCTAGTAGTATTACAGTTTCATGTCTTACATTTAAGTCTGAATTCATTTTATTTTTGTATATGATGTGGACAAGGGTCCAGTTTCATTTTTCTGCATGTAGATATCCACTTTTTTCCCAAAACCACTTATTGAAGAGACTGTCCTTGTTCCATTGTGTGTTCCTGGCACCTATGTAAATAATCAATTAACTATAAATATATGGGTTTATTTCTGGGCCTTCTATTCTGTTCCATTGGTCTATATGTCTGTTTTTATGCTAGTACCATGCTGTTTTAATGACAATTGCTTTATAATGTGTTTTGAAATCAGGGTGTGTAATGATGCTATTTTTGTTCTTTTTGCTGAAGTGGTTTTTTTTTTTTTGTGGTTATTCAGAACATTGTGGTTCCATTCAAATTTAAAGACTTTTTTTCTATTTCTGCGAACAGTAACATTGAAATTTTGATAAAAATTGTGTTAAATCTGTAGATCTCTTTGGGTAAATATGGGCATTTTCATGATGTTAATCTTCAAATCCATGAACAAGAAATGTCTTTCCATATATTTGTGTTTTCTTCAATTTCTTTCGTCAGTATTTTACAGTTTTAATTGCAGAGATCTTTCACTTCCTTTGCTAAGTTTGTTCCTAGGTATTATTTTTCATAGCTAGTATAAATGGAATTTTTTGCTTAACTTCCTTTTCAATAGTTCATTTTCACATATAGGAATACTACTAATTTTTGTTTGTTGGTTTTATAACCTGCAACTTTACTGAATTTATTACTTTTAACAGCTTTCAGTAGAATCTGTATGGTTTTCCATATATAAGAAAATGATGTCAACAAATTGGGATGATTTACTTTCCTCCTTTCCAGTTTGGATGTCCTTTATTTCTTTCTCTTTCTTAATTGGTTTGGCTTGGGTTTCCAATACTGTGTTGAATAGAGCTGGTGAAAGTGGCATTCTTGTCTAGTTCCAAATCTTAGAGGAAAAGCTTTCAACTTCTCCTTGGTTAGTATGATGTTAGCTGTAGGTTTGTCATATATGGCTTTTATTGTGTGAGGTACATTCCTTTTATATATAATTTGTTGACAGTTTTTACCATAAAAGAATGTTGAATTTTGTCAAATGCTTTTTCTGCATCTACCACAATAGTCGTGGTTTTTGTACTTCATCCCATCGATGTGATATATCTTGTGTTGATTTACATATTTTGAACCATCCTTGCATCCCTGGGAGGAATATCACTTGATCATGGTGAATAATTTTTTGAATTTGCTATTGAATTCAGCTTGCTAGTGTTTCATTAAGGATTTTTGTGTCTGCATTCATCAAGGATGTTGGCCGGTATTTTCCTGTTTTTGTTGTGTTCTTGCCTGGTTTTGGTATCAGAGAAATCCTGGCCTTATAGAAAGAATTTGAAGAATTACTCCCTTTTCAACTTTTTTAAATAGTTAGGAAAGAATTGGTATTAGTTCTTTATATGTTTGGTGGAATTCAGCAGTGAAACCATAAGGTCCTGGTCTTTTCTTTGGTGGGAGACTTTTTATTATTAATCGATTTACCTTACTCAGTATTGGTCAGAAAAGGCACTTGATATGGTTTAGATAATCTTAAATTTGTTAAGACTTGTTTTATTGCTTACTATATAATTTATCCTAGAAAATCTTTAACATGCAGTTGAGAAGAATGTATATTCTACAGCTATAGAATGGAATGTTCTGTACATGTCTGTGTGTACATTTGGTCTATAGTGCAGTTTAAGTTTGATGTTTTTTTATTTTTCCAGTTTTCTGTCTAGATGATTTGCTCATTTCTAAATGTGGAGTATTGAAGTCCCTTACTATCATTTTATTGCATTCTATCTTTCTCTTTAGATCTACTAATATTTGCTTTATATATTTTGGTGCTGCGATGTTGGATATATGTATACTTACAATCATTATATCTGCCTGCTAAATTGACTTCTTTATCATTATGTAATGACTTTCTTTGTTCATTGATATAAGTTGGATGTTTGTCCCTTCTAAATCTCATATTTAAATTTGATTTCAGTGTTGGACATGGGTGGGGCCTAGTGAGAGGGTTTTGGTCATGGGGGAAGATTCTTCATGAATGGCTTGTTGGCTTTCTTGAGGTAATTGAGTGAGTTCTTGTTATATTTTGCATGAGAACAAATTGTTAAAAAGAGCCTGGTAACTTCTCTTCTCTTTCTTGCCTTCTCCTTTCTCAACATGTGATATGCCTGCTCTCCCTTCATCTTCTGCCACGATTGAAAGCTTTCTGAGGCCTTCACTAGAAACAGATGCTAGTCCCATGTTCCTGTATAGCCCACAGAACTGTGAGCCAAAAAAAAAAAAAAATTTTTTTCTTTATAAATTACCCTGCTTCTGCTCTTCCTTTATACCAATGAAGATGGATTAATGTATCTATTTTTACAGTTTTTGCCATATAGTCTATTTTACCTGATATAAGTGAGCTATTTCTACTCTCTTTTGGCTTCTATTTACATGAAATATCATTTCCATCCCTTTAATTTCAGTCTATGTGTACCCTTATAGGTGAAGTGAGTCTCTTGCGGGCAGTATACAAGTGAGTTATTTAAAAAAATTTATTTAGCCATTCTGTGTCTTTTCATTAGAGATTTTATCATTTTGGGTTCAATATAGTTATTGATATATAAGGACTTACTACTGTCATTTTGTTGTTTTCTCATTGTTTTGTAGATTCTTTTTTAATGTTTTTCTTTTACTGTCTTTCTTTGAGTTTAATTGACTATCTTCAGTAGTATGTTTAAATTAATTGCTTTTTATTTTTAGTGTATCTATTATAGGTTTGTGCTTTGTGGTTGCCATGGGATTTACAGAAAACAGTGTATAATTATAAGAATTTTAAAAAAATTGATAGCAACTTACTGATCACAAAAAAGGCAAAACACATTACTCTTTAATTTCATTCACCTCCCCATTTTAATTTTTTATGTCATGATTTACATAATTTTACATCATATATCCCTTAACAAATTATTGTAGTTATTATTTTTAATCACTTTTTCTTTTAACCTTCATGCTAATGATATAAGTGATTTATATATTACCATTACATTATTAGAATATTCAGAATTTGTATATTTTCTTTTACCAGTGAGTTACATACTTTCAGATGTTTTTTGTGTTATTCATTACTGTACTTTTAATTTATGTAGAAAATCTCCTTTTAGCATTTCTTGTAAGACAGGTCTAATGGTGATCAATGCCCTTAGCTTATGTTTGTTCAGAGAAGTCTTTACATCTTGTTTATTTGTGATGTACAACTTTGTGGGTATGGAATTCTTGGTTTAAAGTATTTTTTTACTTCTTCTCTTTGAATATATCATCTTACTCCCTTTTGGCCTTTAAGTTTCTGGCTAAGGAATATTCTGTTAGGTATATAGTGTTCCTTTTTATTAGTGTAGTGAAAAAAAGTGTGGTTTTTGCCTTTACTTTTAATGGCAAAAATAGCAATTACCTTTGTACTACCCTAATTTATTATTTGCTTCTTTTCTCTTGTGGCTTTTAGAATTTTCTCTTTGCCTTTGATCTTTGACATTTCAAATATAATATATTATGACAGAGTCTTATTTGGATTGACTGTGATTGGAGACCTTTGACCTTCATGTACTTGAATATTTTTATCTTCCTCCAGGTTTGAAATTTTTTCTGTTATTTATTTAAATAAGCTTTCTACTTCTTTCCCTACTCCCTCTTGAATATCAATGATCTATATATTAATATTTGCTCTTTTGATGCTATATAGTAAATCCTGTAATCTTCCTTTATTTTTTAAATTCATTTCTTTTTAATCTCCTCTGACAGTATGTTTTCCAGGATTCTTTAAATCCAGTTCCAGGATTTCTGTTTGTTTTTATATTATTCCAATCTCTCTGTTAAATTTACCATAAAAATTCCATCCTGCTAGAGCTGTGGGTTCCTATCTGGTGCCAGGGCTGCTGTAGAGATTTTTTCCATGGGTACTGGTCTGGTGGCAGGGACTGAAGGGTTCTGCCTAGTGTTGGGTTCTATTATGATGGCTCTGTATTAGATTTCAAGGCAAAGTCCTATACTTACCTTTCTCCCCTTCCCTCAAACAGCTGGCATCTCTGTTCTGTATGCTGGGTGTTGGAAAAAAGTAATTTAGATAATGTAAAACTGACTTTTCTACTTTCTTCAATATGTCTTTTTATTCTTTCAATAGTTTTTGGGAAATGGGTGGTATTTGTATACATGGATAAGTTATTTAGTGGTGATTTCTGAGATTTTGGTGCACACATTACCTAAATAGTGTACACTGTACTCAATGTGTAGTCTTTCATACCTCATCCACCTGCCACCTTTCCCCCCAAGTCCCCAGAGTCCATTGCATCATTCTTATGCGTTTACATCCTCATAGCTTAGTTCTATATATAAGTGAGAACATACAATGTTTGGGTTTCCATTCCTGAGTTACTTTTCTTAGAATAATGGTTTCTAACTCCATCCAGGTTACTGTGAATGCCATTATTTCATTTCATTTTATGGCTGAGTAATATTTCATGGTATATATTATATATATATATATAAATACACCACATTTTCTTTATCCACTCGTTGATTAATGGACATTTGGGCTGTTTCATATTTTTGCAATTGCAAATTGTGCTGTTATAAACTTGGATGTGCAAGTGTCTTTTTCATATAATGACTTCTTTTCCTCTAGGTAGATACCCAGTAGTGGCATTGCTGGTTCAAATGGTAGATGTACTTTTAGTTCCTTAAGAAATCTCCATACTGTTTTCCATAGTGGTTGTAATAGTTTATGTTCCCACTAGCAGTGTAAAAGTGTTCCCTTTTTACCACACTCATACCAACATCTATTATTTTTTGCCTTTTTTAAAAAATTATGGCCATTCTTGCAGGAGTAAGATGGTATTGTGTTGTAGTTTTGATTTGCATTTCCTTCATCGTTAGTGAAGTTAAGCATTCTTCCTGTTTATTGATCATTTGAAAATCTTCTTTTGAATATTGTCTATTCATGTTCTTACCCCATTTTTTGATGGGATTGTTTGCTTTTTTTCTTGCTATTTTGTTTGAGTTCTTCATAGATTCTGGATATTAGTCCTTTTTTGGGTGTATAAATTGTGAAGATTTTCTTTCATTCTGTGGGTCTTCTGTTTACTTTGCTAATTGTTTCTTTTGCTGTGCTTTTTAATTTTATTGAGTCTCATTTATTTGTCTTTATTTTTTGTTGCATTTGCTTTTGAGTTCTTGGTCATAAAGTCTTTACCTAAGCCAATGTCTAGATAGGTTTCTTAGATTACATTCTAGATTTGTTGTGGTTTCAGGTCTTAGACTTAAGTCTCTAATGAATCTTGAGTTGACTTTTGTATAAGGTGAGAGATGAGAATCCGGTTTTATTCTTCTACATGTGGCTTGCCAATTATGCTAGCAATATTTGTTGAATAGGGTGTCCTTTCCCCACTTTATGTTTTGTTTGCTTTGTTAAAAGTCAGTTGGCTGTAAGTATTTGACTTTATTTCTGGGTTCTTTATATTTTGTTCCATTTGTCAGTGTGTGTATTGTTATACCAGTACCATGCTGGTTTGGTGACTATAACCTTGTAGTATAGTTTAGTCAGGTAATGTGATACCTTCAGCTTTGTTCTTTTTGCTTAGACTTCCTTTAGCTATGTGGGCTCTTTCTTGGTTCCATATGAATTTTAGGATTGCTTTTTTCTTGATCTGTGAAAAATGATATTATTTTGATGGGAATTGCATTAAATTTGTAGATTGTTTTGGCAGTATAGTCATTTTCACAATATTGATTTTACCATTCATGAACATGGAATGTTGTATTAGAGTTCTCAGAAAGACAGAAATGAATAGGATATATGTATATATAGAGGGGAGTTTATTAAGGATTATTAACTCATGTAATCACAAAGTCCCACAGTAGGCCATCTGGAAGCTGAGGAGCAAGGAAGCCAGTCTGCGGCCCAATGCTGAAGAATTTGGAGTCCAATATTTGAGGGAAGGAAATATCCAGCATGGGAGAAAAATGTAGGCTGGGAGACTAAACTGGTCTAGTCTTTTCATGTTCTTCTGCCTAGTTTTTATTTTGGCCAAGCTGGCAGCTGATTAGATGGTGTCCACCCAGATTAAAGGTGGGTCTGCCTTCCCCAGCCCACTGACTCAAATGTGAATCTCCTTTGGAAACACAGTCACCCAGGATCAATACTCTGCATCCTTCTAGCCGATCAAGTTATACTCAGTATTAACCATCACAAGTCCACCCCTTGTCACTTGAACCCATATACATCTCCTGAGATCATACATAATCTTCAAATAAACACAATAATAAGGTTATAATTATGGCTAACATAATACAACTATCTTTCATACAAACAGAAATGCACCAGTCCCCAATCCAAATGCTATTACATAAAGGTAACAACACTTAAATGCTGATATAAGGTCAATAAATCTTATATGACATGATAAAGAAAAAAAGAAATGCAATAAAATGAAGATATTTTCTTAGTACAAGTGTATACATGCACAAACATGTTTTTAACAAAAGAAGGAGGAAATACTCATGACAATTACAGTCCTTGTTTCTACAACTGGTCAGAGCTGCTATTGATGACTACCTTTTTCTATTACCCATTCTGTATTCCCTTTGCCTTCTGCAAGCACCTCAGCATATCATGGTTTTTTTCCCAAGTGGAATAACCCAAACCTTCATTCCTGAAGGGTCTGGGCCATTTGCAGTCCTGTCTGGATTGGGAGGTTGTAGTTTTCTATTGACCTTAATCACAGGGGATGGTAATACTAAGAGATGCCACAAGGGATCTCCTGTATTCCACACATACTTTGCCTTACCTCCATTGTGGAGTAGAAGACTGATTTCATCTTGATAGTCTGGGTCAGTCACCCCAGCCAACACTGTAACTACCTTTTTAAGCTGTTGCCTTAAAGGCAGGAGAAGCCCAAAGTGTACAGGTGACAGTTTTAACTTCCAGTTTAATGGAATTGTTGTTGTGTCTCCTGGTGGCAGTGTTCCTCCCTCTGAAACTAAGACCTCTAGGCCAGAAGAATGTAATGTCATGGTAACAGAAAGCAAAATTTTGCTAGTGAATCACTAGGGGTGATGGTGAGTGATGCCACTTCCACCTCTACCCCTTGATTTCTGGACCCATGGATCCTGTAATGTATCAGACGCTGATTCAGAGCATACATGGCTTTCTGGAGAACTTTGCCCTAGCCCTGCAAAGTACTGTCACCTAATTGACATTGTAATTATGACTTCAAAAGGCCATTCCACCATTCTGTCAATCAGCTTCTTCAGAATGGTGGATAACCTGGTAAGACCAGTGAATTTCATGAGCATGAGCCCACTGTCACACTTCTTTATCCATAAAGTGAGTTCCTTGGTCAGAGGAAATCCTGTGTGGAATACTGCAATGGTCAATAAGGCATTCCATGAGTACATGGATGGTAGTCTTAGCAGAAGCATTGCATGCAGGATAGGCAAACTCATATCCAGAGTAAGTCTCTATTTCAGTGAGGACACTCTCTGCCATTTCCATGATGGAAGAGGTCTAATATAATCAACCTGCCACCAAGTAGCTGGCTGATCACCCCTAGGAATGGTGCCATATCCAAGTCTCAGTGTTGATCTCTGCTGTTGGCAAATTGGGCACTCAGCAGTGGCTGTAGCCAGGTTAGCCTTGGTGAGTGGAAGAAGCAGCTGGGAAAAGAGAGAAAGAGGCTGAGTGAGGTCCACAGAGAATCCATCCTCTCCACTTGATTATTAAAATCCTCTTCTGCTGAGGTCACCCTTCGGTGAGCACTCACATGGGATACAAATATCTTCACAGTTTTTGTCCACTCAGAGAGGCCCATCTACAGACCTCTTCCCCAAATTTCTTTGTCAATAATTTTTCAGTCATGCTTTTTCCAAGTCCCCGACCATCCAGCCAAACCATTGGCTATAGCCCATGAATCAGTACATAATTGCACATCCGGCGATTTCTTCTTCCATGCAAAGTGCACAGCCAGGTGTAATGCTTGAAGTTTTACCTTCACTGCTGTCCTTCAGAGACTTCCTAGAAATGGGGATTTAGTGCTGCAGCTGTCCACTTTTGGGTGGTGACTTCATATTGGGCAGAACCATCTGTGAACCAGGCCCTCATCTTCTCTTCCTCTGTCAACTGATCATAGGGAACACCCCATAAGGCCACTGATGCAAGTTGGGGGAGAGAAGGCAGGAGTGGAGAACATGGGCATTTGAGCCACTTACTCATGTAACTTACTTGTGCCTTCAGGACCTGCTCGAGCTCCATCACGTATAAACCACTTCTATTTGATGATAAAAATGCTGCTGTGCATGACCCACTTTATGGCTATTTGAGTCAGAAAGCACCCAGTTCATGCTAGGCAGTTCAAGTCACATGGTGACTCGATGACCTATATAGTCAAACGTTCAGTTTCCACCAAAGCTCAGTAACTGGCCAAGAGCTGTCTCTCCAAAAAAAAAAAAGTAGTTATCTGTAGAAGATGGCAGGGCCTTGCTTCAAAATCCTAGAGGCCTCCACTCTGATTCAACTATGGAAGACTGCCACAGGCTCCAAACGGCATCTGTATCTGCTACTGACACCTCTGGCACCAATGGATCTGCTGGGTCACATGGCCCAGCTGGCAGAGCAGCTTGCACAGCAGCCTGGCCCTGTTGCAGAGCCTTCTTCTGGACCTCACTCAAAACTGGCAGTCTTTCAGGTCACTTGATAAATGGGCCAGAGTAACCCACCCAAATGAGGAATGTGTTGCCTCCAAAATCCAAATAGGCCCACTAGGCATTGTGCCTCTTTCTTGAATGTAGGAGGGGCCAAATGCAGCAGCTGGTCCTTTCCCTTAGAAGGAATATCTCGACAATTCCCTGAGAATTTTACTAAGGTAGAAGGTCCCTGAATAGTTGGATTTATTTTCCATCTTATGGCACGTAAACGTCTCATTAGTAAGTCCAGTGTGTTTGCTGCTTCTTGCTCACTGGATCCAATCAGCATAATGTCAATGATGTAATGGACCAGTGTGATATCTTGTGGAAGCAAAAAGCGATCAGGGTCTCTCTGAATAAGATTATGACAAAGTCAGAGAGTTAATATAGCCCTGAGGTAGGACAGTAAAGGTATATTGCTAGTTTTGCCAACTGAAGGCAAATTGCTTCTGGTGGGTCTTATGGACAGGAATGGAGAAAAAGGCATTCGCCAAATCAGTGGCTGCATACCAGGTACCAGTAGATGTGTTAATTTGCTCAAACAATGAAACCACATCTGATATAGCAGTTGCAATTGGAGTCACCACTTGGTTAAGCTTACCATAATTCACTGTCCTTCTCCAAGATCCCTCTAGAGTTGGATAGATTGTGGTAGGAATCACCCCCTGCATCATTCAAGTCCTTGGTAGTGGCACTAATCTCCGTGTCCTCTAGGGATGAGATATTGTTTTTGGCTTACTGCTTTTCTAGGTAGAGGCAGCTCTAATTGTTTCCATTTGGCCTTTACTACCATATAGCCCTCACCTCAACCCCCAATGTGGGGGTTCTGCCAGCTTCTAAGTATGTCTATGCCAATTATGCAACCTGGCACTGGGAAAATGACCACAGAATGAATCCAGGGACCTGCTGGACCCACTGTAAGTCAGATGTGAGCTAAAACTCTATTCATTACCTAAGCTCCATAAGCCCCTACTTAAACTGAAGGATCACCATGACATTTTGGATCCCCTGGAATCAATGTCAGCTTAGAGCCAGTGTCCAGCAGTCCCTGGACATGGGAAATGTCTCATTATTTCCCTTTTCCCAATGCACAGTTACCCTGCTAAAAGGCTGGAAGTCTCCTTAGGGAAAGATAGGAGAGAGCTTAACAACATAAATTGTCAGTAGTGTAGTGGGGTCCTTCCTCAAGGGGACCTGGCCTCCTCTTCATTCAAGGGGTCTGGGTCTGGCTCAAGTCTGGAAATTGATTGAGGGATGGTTACCCTCTGTTTTTATAATTCAAATTAGACTTTTGTCCACTTGACCTGGAAGTTTTCTGCTTATATAAATTAAGTAGGAATACAGCAGGCTTCCTATCAATTTCACTTATAGGAACACTGTGATTAATTAGCCAATACCAGAGCTCTACACAAGTCAGACTATTCTGATTGCTGCTTTGCCTCTGCTGTCCATTACAGTAGTTATGCCCACCTTGCCTTTGACGGTTGAGTGCCGCCACTTGGCCCCTGCCACCTTGGTATCCAGTTATTCCCATTGCATTTAAATTTTGTAGCTTAGTAACTTCCGAATGTTAGATCTGACAGACAGTGAAGAGCAATTATGGGCCTCTTCAAAGATGCATGTGCTGTGCCCTTAAATCTATTTCTTAAAGTGTTGGTCAAGAGTATATCTTCTGGACCTTCCCAGCTGGGATGAATAGGTCTAAAGTGACGAATCCACTCCAGCATCTCAATCTCCCTAAGTCTTTGGATCTTTTCCTCTATATTAAACCAAGGGAGATCAGGTATTTCCAGCTGGCTCATAGCGGGCCATCTTTTAATCCATATTTCAGCCAAGCAAGCAAATAAACAATTAGAACTTTTTTTTTTTTTAAACTCCCCAAGCTGCAACATTACATGGAGAATCCCTACTTAGTGGTCCCAAATCAATAAATTCAGCCTGATCCAACTCTGTTTCTTCCACCATTATCCCACGTGCTTAATATCCATTCTTATGGCTGTTATCCAGATTTCTGCTGAAATAAATTAGAAAACTCAAGTAGGTTTTTTCAAATGTAACATACCTACTCATGGGTCACACTCTGAACCTCACCTTTGAGGGCTCACTGGGACTTTAGTCTAGTTGTAGATCTAGAAGCAAACAGGGGTCTCGGGGGTGGGTGCTGAGCAGAATCAACATTGTCTTGCCCGGCAACTGCCTCAGGGGATGCCATCCCTGTTGCCTCAGGCAGCACAGGGTTTTTCTTGTCAGACAAAGGTGGAAAGGTTGATGGCAGCGAGAGTTGGGGAGAGGATGTTATACTACTGGGGATGGGGAAGATGTTTCTTCTGGTAAAAATGTTCATCAGAATTTACAAGTTCAGTGTCCTCCTATTGCAGGGTCCCATTTGTTTCCCATCAAGGCCCTCACTTTAATAGTAGACAGCTTGTGAGGCTGTGCATGCATCTTTCATTGCCCGTCAGCCATTAGCATGATAAGAACTTGTGTCTGATTTTCCACAATTTCAGCTTTCTCTATAAGAACTAAGACTTTCACTCAGGGCAACCTTAGCAGATTTGAGGTTCAGTATCTGCTTCTGAAGCTGAGAGAGTAGATCCCTGAATTCATCCTTTTCTTTCATCACTTTGTCCAGTGAACTTAGGAGTAATGAGCCAACTTCCTTGTGTTCCTTCATTCTACAGATATGGTCAAATGTATTATGTACAGTCACTAAATTCCTTGCCTCTCACAAGCAGTGAATCAGGAGTCTCAGATGTATTTATTTTGCATAACTCTCTAAACAGTTTATGCCAAAGACTATCAGTATTCTCCATCCTATTAGAAGTAGAGTCCTTTAGCGTTTTTGGGTCTAATCATTAAGCAGCCAACTCCAGAAACCTCAAAACAAATGAAATAATTCCACCCTTATTATTATGTTTCTCTAGAATCACTCTTGGTACCAAAATCTGTATTAGTCAGAGTCCTTTAGAGGGACAGAAACTAATAGGATAAATGTGTATATAAAGGGGAATTTATTAAGGAGTATTAACTCACATGATCACAAGGTCCCATGATAGGCCATCTACAAGCTGAGAACAAAGAAGCTAGTTCAAGGCTCAACACTGAAGAACGTGGAGTCTGATGTTTGAGGGCAGGAAGCAGTCATCATGAGAGAAATATGTAGGCTGTGAGGCTAATCTAGTCTAGTCTTTTCATGTTCTTCGCCGTTTTTTATTTTGGCCAGGCTGGCAGCTGATTAGATTGCACCCAACCAGATTAAGGGTGAGTCTGTGTTCCCCAGCCCACTGACTCAAATGTTGATCTCCTTTGACAACACCCTCACAGACACACCCAGGATCAATATTTTGTACCCCTCAATCCAAACAAATTGACACTCAGTATTAACCATCACAAATGTGTTTTCGTTTGTTTGTGTTGTCTGTGATTTTTTTCAGCACTGTTTTGCAGGTTTTTTTGTATAGAGATCTTTCACCTCTTTGGTTAGGTATCTTCCTAAGTACATAGTTTTTTTGCAGCTATTATAAAGGAGGGGTGAGTTCTTGATTTGATTCTCAGCTTGGTCGCTCTTGGTGTGTAGCAGTGCTACTAATTTGTGTACATTGATTCTGTATCCTGAAATTTTACTGAATTAATTTATCAGATCCAGGAGCCTTTTGGATGAGTCCTTAGGATTTTCTAGGTGAATAATTATATCATTGAGGAAGAGTGACAGTTTGACTTCCTCTTTAGTGATTTGGATGCCCTTTATTTCTTTGGCTTGTCTGATTGCTCTGCCTAGTACTTCCAGTACTATGTTGAATAGAAGTGGTGAAAAGTGAGCATATTTGTCTTGTTCCAGTTGTCAGGGGGAATGCTTTCAGCTTTTCCTTATTAAGTATAATGTTGGCTGTGGGTTTGTCATAGATAGCTTTTTCCCAAGGTGGTATGTTTTATATAATTTTAAAATAAAAATTTTAAAGAAAGAACTGAAAATAGAAATAAAATCAAACACATGGATCTTGTTGTGTATTCAGGGAAACATAGCCTCACTCAGGCACTATTTCTAGTAACTTTAAAATGCAGTAGAGTAACTCTATAGTCTTGGTGGACTTTATTAAGATAAAAAAATAAAAACAAATCATACATTTTAGTATTTGCATTGTTGATGGAAGTGTTGGCTGGCTGTTGTAACAGCTATTGTGTATGTAAAGCAAATAATTATTTGTAGTTTTATCCACTGAAAAGGACAGGATACAATGTGAATGTAATAACAATGAGCATCCTACATACCAATTCTCACCAAAGGAAATCACAGTTTCTTGGAGAATTCATGATTCCAGCTCTACAATAAGAAATATTCAATATGAACTTTTGAAAACCTTGTCACATAAAAAGGCAGGAATAATTTCTAGGGTCATGTCCAAAGGACTCAGGAGCTATCAGGATACTGACTCCCAGAAATCAGCAAAGTTGGTAGCTGGGATGTGGACCTGGGGAGGTGAACCAAAAGTGATATATTGTACTCCAGAAGGTTTAACTCCAGTGTAATAACTACTTTAGAGATATATTAATTATTCTAGAGAAGAGTAGAAACCTGAAGAATCTGTATGTTGGAAATTATAGTTTTCATGCATTTCATAGATTTGAGCATCAGTGATTAGGTAGTGGAATTTAAAAATATCCTAATATATTTCATTGGAACATATTGAATGAGTGCAGACTAAATTTAGCCATTGGAAACTGGGTAGATATTATCCCATTGTAACCAGTTTTACATCTTATCACTTAAAGTCTGAGTGGCTTCCACAGACTGATAAGAAGACAGTGAACAAAGTAAAAAAACAGTCCTATGCTTGTCTTTTGGCAAATACTAGCTCTGGAAACTTCTTCCCTATTTGAGGATGATTAAATAGAAATATTCCATGTAGAGGCTATACCAAAATATACAGATGATGGCAATATCTTTCAGAACAAGCAATGTGAGAGCATAACTCTGAACGTAATTTACCAAAAGACCCCAAAAAAGAGTGTATTTTCAACATTGTTAGTATTTGAGATAGCCTGTATTCGACATTTGCACTGTCTACAACTGGCTATTTAAATTTAAATTAACTCAAACTAAGAACAATTAAAAATTCATTTCATCAGTCCTACCAGTGACATTTCAAGTACTCTGTAGCCACATGTGGCTAGTGGCTACTGTATTGGACAGAACAGATGTGGAACATTTCTGTTATTGCCTGAAGTCCTAGTGGACAGTGTTGCTTTACACAGAAACACAAAAAGTAATTGAAAATAAAAAAGCAATTATATAAAAAAATTTTTGAGCCAGGCGCGGTGGCTCACGCCTGTAATCCCAGCACTTTGGGAGGCCGAGGCGGGTGGATCACGAGGTCAAGAGATCGAGACCATCCTGGTCAACATGGTGAAACCCCGTCTCTACTAAAAATACAAAAATTAGCCAGGCATGCTGGCATGTGCCTGTAGTCCCAGCTACTCGGGAGGCTGAGGCAGGAGAATTGCTTGAACC
>PVKV010019581.1:0-41896 GCA_004027835.1 Alouatta palliata | reverse complement strand
GCAATTCTCCTGCCTCAGCCTCCCAAGTAGCTGGGACTACAGGCACGTGCCACCATGCCCAGCTAATTTTTGTATTTTTAGTAGAGACGGGGTTTCACCATGTTGACCAGGATGGTCTCGATCTCTTGACCTCGTGATCCACCCGCCTCGGCCTCCCAAAGTGCTGGGATTACAGGCGTGAGCCACCGCGCCCGGCACTAAAAATAATTTTTTAAAAAAATCCAGGAGTCATGGTGCAAATCAGTAGTCCCAGCTACTTGGGAGGCTGAAGTGGGAGGATTACTTGTGCCCAGGAGGTCAAGGCTGCAGTGAGCTGAGATTGCACCATTGTACTCCAGCCTGGGCAATAGAGTGAGACACTGTCTCCTCTTGAAAAAAAAGAATCAAATGAGATAAACTGGAGCTGAGAAGGCCATGCATTTTCCTGGAGTAGGCAGGAGGAAGGACTTTGGCACCTGCCAAGGGTCTGCCCTGGAGCAGAGAGGGCGCACTCAGGCCTCAGGAAGAAACCACTGGATGTGGCTGGAATGCAGGGAGGGGGGTAGGTCTGATGCCAAGCGCTGGAGGAATTTTCTGTCCCATTCTTTCTATCTTCCAGGGAAATGGGAAGCATGGCTGTCAGTGGAGAGGGGGCTCGGAAAGCAGGAAATGGAGGTACAGAAAGACAAGGATGAGGAACTCTTCTAGGAAAGTGGAAATGCGTGGGGCTGGGAAATGCACCACGTTTGGGGCGAGGGTCACTCAAGGTTGACACAACTGACATTCAATGCAACCTGTAGGCTGGCTGCATGTTCCCCTCCAGGCTGGTCGGCCCCAGGAGAAGTCTGAGCTGAGTCTCACTCAGGCGGGTGACGGGAAGGAGCATGACCCCAGGAGGGTGAAGGGCCTGCAAAAGTGTCGTCATCCCAAGGGACCTTCCAGGCTCCTGGACAAGGAAGGAAGGGTGTGAGCCTCGGAAAGGAGGCTGATCTTACTCTTGTCTTCCCTTTGCCCAGAAGTTTTTTCTCCCTCGAGATAACTCCTTGTTTGCCTTGGAAATATTAGAATACAAATGATGCTGAAACGTCTTCTTTTCTCATTTTTGGCACTGATGTAATTTTATATTAATACATATCTCCATTAGCACTTGGCACACTACATTTGGATTTTCTATGGTTTCCTATTGATTTTTTATTATACTGATAACCTCGTAAATGTGAAATGTTAAGTCACTTCTGTACCTTAACATGGTGTCCATCATTTGATGTGGTCATTCTGGAAATGTCAGTTAGGAATGGGTGGATGCTAAGAAGGAAGGTAGAAAACTAGGGCCAGGCACAGTGGCTCATGCCTATAATCCCAGCACTTTTGAAGGCCAAGTGCTGGGATTATAGGCATGAATCACCTGAGGTCAGGAGTTTGAGACCAGCCTGATCAACATGGCAAAACCCTGTCTCTACTAAAAATGCAGAAATAGCTGGGCGTGGCAGCATGCACCTGTAATCCCAGCTACTTGGGAGGCTGAGGCAGGAGAATCACTTGATCCCAGGAGGCATAGGTTTCAATGAACCAGGATCGCAGCATTGCATTCCAGGCTGGGCAACAGAGCAAAACTCCATCTCAAAAAAACAAATAAAAAAAGAATCTAATATCCATGGTCTCCAAATGAGAGAGAGAGAGGAAAAAATAAAGGCAGGAGAAAGGGGGTAGGGAGAGAGAGAGACAAGGATGGATACAGGGGAGAGTAAGAACCACCCACAGAGCTGTTTTAGGATACCATAGACAAAGCCACTTACTTCCTTTGCATCTCCCTTGCAGCAAATTACTGTCCCTTATATCTGCATTTTATTCAGTTTCAAAGTTAGCAAATTAACCCTGAAATCTCAGTGATTTACAAGAAAGGTATACTTCATGTTCACAGCATGTCTCCAGTGGGAGTTGATGAGGAGGGCTCTGCTCCACGCACTCTCGCAGGGATCCAGGCTGATGATGCCACTGCCTAGTCAGGCCCATGAGAGCGTTTCTACTCTTTGTCCCACACACAATTCTGCTCGTGCTCACTGGCCAGAATTAGTCGCAGGGTCCCACCCTAGTGCAAGGTGACTGGAGCTGGATGTGAAGGGAGGCGTGGGCATCCAGTGAGCACCGGTAGCTCTTCCGTGACTATGCTCCTGGTACTCAGCTGGCTGCTAAACCAACCACTGCTGAGGCATGGGCTGTCAGCCAGGAGAGCTTTAGTATAAAACACAGCGGTCATTCGCATGCTACCAGTGGACCTGTGATGAAGATAAAAGCAAAACAAAACTACAGCTCCAAATAACAAGACGACCGATGAAGAAACGGTAGGGGCGCAGATCTGAGGGGTCAAGCTGCTTCTCCCTAAATCTCAACACCCAAGCTGGCTGCACCCGTGCCCACCTGTAAATCCAGCTGCTTGTGTCTACGTGAGGCGATCAATGTGACAGGAATACGAAGGTGAAGAAGGGGCACAGATGGAGTCGTGATGCAAATGCCAAGTGAAAACCCCACTTTGTACTGCCTTGTATCACGGACTGCATCCTTTCATGGACATTAACCAATTAATTTGCTTGGCACCTCTGTAAGATATCAATTATGAAGAGCTAAGCAATTAGTGTGCAGGAGAAGGAAGACATTCCGCAAGAGCCCAGGCGGCGTGAAATTAGGGACCAGGGTAGAAGAGAGTGTAATCCCTGATCCTTTCAAGAGAGCGCTGAGGAAAAGCACCCTAGCTATCAAAGACATGCAGATCATCTCCAAGCAATTCTGCAACATGAAAGCATCTTTTACGTTCAGAGACCATCAAAGAGGAAAGACTATCTTTTGAGAACAGAATGGGATGTGTGCTGCACTCTTTTCACACCTTTCTCCTGGGCTGGAGCATCACCTATCAGTCTACATCAGCGCCTGCTGGGAACATAACACGGTGTCCGGAAAGGCACGGCCCTCAGGAGCCACTCATCCAGGGGAGACTTTCCACTCAGCACCCACCTCTGTGAACCCATCTCCGCCCCTTCCTGCCCCTCCATCCCAGGCCGCCTCCTGCTTCCTGAAGGTCTCAGGTTTGCTGAACTATTCCTGGTGTCCTGCCCCCCACCCCAGCACCACTCCCCACTTGAGGAAAGCAACATTCCAGAGAGAGAGACAGATGTCCCCACAGAGGGCCGTGGAGGACTGCCCAGCATGGTGAGGACGCCCAGAGGACAGCAGTCACACTTGCCTGAGGGTGACCAGTGCCAAAGGGGCTTGCGTTTTATTCTGTAAATAGGGGAGTCTGTCGGCTCCACCTGCCCTCAGGTAGGGAAGCAGTAACCGCAGTTCACCTGCCAAGGGTCACTCTTTGAAGGTGGGAGGGTCCCTCTGAGAACCACCAGGGGACCACGGTGCCAGCCCCGGGGCCGAGTGGGACAGCCCTGGAGGGACCACAGTGCGTAAGGCCTGTGACAGGTGCAGGACACAGGACCACGGAAAGGGGGACTCTTGGGTGCGGCATGCACAGAGGGGCTTCAAGAAAAATCCGAGGCATTCTCCGGGACAATTAGAAACAGCGGGGAGTTAGTGTAAGAGAAAGGGCTAGGCACCATTTCCACTTCCTCTGTGAGACGGGCGCGCGCTTCATCCTTTGACTCTGACTCCATCACACCTTTGTTCCCTTCTCAGCTCTGCGCTGGTGCCTCCGCGCCAGGATCTCACTCAGTTCCCTGGAATGTGGGTCTGTTTTCACATATCCAGCTCCCGCAGAACGTCAAAATTCTACCTGTCATTTTTATTCCACACGCTCACCCCAGCGCCGAGCGTGGGCCTCAGACAGCTCCATGAGAAATGAGGTGAGCAGACCCTGCTTGACAGGCTGGATTCCAGGGGTCAGGAAGAGAGTCGTCGATGAGGATGAGGAACGCTCCAGAACTGGGCCCACTTGGCTGAAGACACCGATCTACAACCCTTAGTTAAAGGAAAACGTTTGAAAATTACTCCGAGACAAGGTTTTACGCAGTCATTTGCACAGCAATGATGTGTATAGCTATGTGTATGGTTTATAACCGAGTTACTCTTGTTACCACTGGAGGTGTTAGTGTACGTTATGTTTGCACGCTAACAGTGATTGATGTTTCGCTTTGGATAAGAATCCAAAGTTTCGGTGGATAAGAATGTAACTTCCAATTAGGGCAGAGCCCTCCAACAGAGCCACCTCCCTTACCGTACTTATTTTTACTGTGCAGAAATGCATGTTTGCAGTCCTATTGTGAATTTAATAAGAATGGAAAATCGATATTCTAAAAACACACACACTGAGACATCCTGCATACTATTTTTATACATATATGCAATCTAAATAGTTTCTTCAAATTGCCTTGAATATCTCCACAGCTTTTTTTTTTTTTTCCCAGAGACAAGGTTAAAAACGACTTAGTTATTGTTATAGGTCGTTTACAAAATGAGTCATTTAATTAAACGATCTAGGCAAATCCTTGTGGCTTACAACTTTCCTTCAAAAAAAAAAATCACTAAATGATGTGTAAAATGGAGGCCACATTATGTAATCAAAGGTAAATTAAAAGTGTGTAGAATCTGTAAATAAAATTAGGCTATTCGCCCTTCAGACGCAGTTCCTGCTTTCAGGAAGGCGCTCCCTTCTGCAAAAAGCAAAGCCGCCTCTCAAGCCCATCCGTCTCTCAGCACCAAGAAGCTGTCACAAGGACGTTTTTCCTCCACGTGGTACTTAGGGCCGTCTGTGTGGCTGACCCAGAGCCGCCGTGAGTAATTTTAAAAAGGCTTATCATTATCCTGACAAAATGCTATGTAGGTGTGCGTGATTCATTTTTTAATAGTGCAGTCAGGAAATAAAGAGAGGAGCCAGGGCGGACGATAACGCGGCCCCCGCGTCCCTGTGATATTAATTACTCCAGACACGTGCATGGCATGCGGCTCATTTGTTCCTCACTGCCAGCAATCTTATCTCGGCTGATGACCACTGACGAGTGCCGGCAGCCTCCAGACAGCCCCAGACAGCCTTCGATCCTTCATTGTTTGTCGCATTGATGGAAATGGCAGACACCGCCTTTCCCCACAACGGCCCGCATTCTAAAAACACAGCTCTGCTCTTTCGCCCTTGCTTTTGCTCTGTGTGTGTGTGTGTGTCTCTGTGTGTCTGTCTGTCTCTCTGTCTTTCTTGCTTCTTGTTCTCTTTCTCCCATGTCCTTTCCTGGATGCCCATCAGTGGAACCACGGCTCAGGGTGGATTTTAGGCGGGCCTTTTCTTTAGGGTTCTGCCTTTCTCCTTCCTAGAGGACGACCTCAACAGCCTTGCCTGTTGCCCGTTATTTGTCCATGGGTAACGCTGGAAGTCACCGTTTTCAAAGATCTCCAGTGCTTTATTTTCTTCTGCAGAGGATAACATGTTCTTCGTAGCGTGCTCTGAGGATTTAAAACAGTGTGTATGAAACACTCAACTCAAAACTTTAGCGTCAGAAGTCCTCAGCACATGGGAAAACACATTATGTGAAAATGTGTTCGTCCAAGTTACCTGTGTGTGACCGTCAGCCTAACAGATGTCCCGTGTAGAAACCCAGCTCCACGAGAAGCCGAAAAAGGATTGTGGAGCCGTGTAATACATGGATGAAAACAGTTGTTTGCCTCCCAATATTTGTGATAAATTCTAGACAATGTCTCGACAGGTAGGTGGACTGGTGCTGCTTCCTTTTCTTGGCAGACACTGGAGCCAGGCTGCTGGGGTTCAAATCCCAATCCGCTGCTTAACTTTCGGGAAAACGATCACGTTGTGCTTCCTTATCTCATCTACGACATGGAGATAGCAATGGTGGGCAACCCCGAAGGATGGTTTGAGGATTCAGTGGCTCATTGGGACCAACATGAGACAGTGCAGAGGGAAGAACAGGTGTGATCGCTGCGGCTGTTATCATTTCTGCTGAAAAGAAGCCCTAAATGACAGTGGCCTCCAAGGCTGTGGTGTTCAGGCTGTGTGTGGAACTCATTCTCCCTCCCGCGTAGCGCAGTTTCTCCCGTTTCACACGGAAATCAAGGAAGACTGGCAGTGGGCCAAATTCTCCCGCTGCCTGTCTCTTATCTTTTTTCTCGAGAATAAGACGGCAGTGAAGACGAAAATGAAGTGAGAGAAAGGGCTAATAACTAATGCTAAAATGCTGTACCAGCCCAAAGTTCGTGCATCAGTGAGACACTCTTTATCTGGGGTTGTATTGTTATTCAGGGATTCAGGAAGTTCACCACTGATGGAGCTGCTCATGTACAGTTGAGCAGGTTGTGGCCTGCCCAAGGACACCTGGCTGAAGGAGGGAGTGGCTATGGAATTCCTTTCTGCAATTGACTGATGCAGGAGCTCTGGCATAGACCTGCAGCTGACTGGAGGAAGAGGGGCCTGAGGGGATGGGGCAGCCCACAGTCCTAATCTGAAGTAGGGAGACACTGACCTGTGGTCCACAGCCTGCTCCAATGTGTACAATCACGCCACTCAGCAGCTCCACGTGTCAGAATTTGTGGGAAGTGCAGCAATGGTCGCCACTCAGCAGCTCCACGTGTCAGAATTTGTGGGAAGTGCAGCAATGGTAATAAGTAAAGCAAAGCTGTTTGCATGCAAAGGCTATATGTTATAAGGGAGGTGATGGAATTTCAAAAAGAAGAGAAAGGAAAAAGAAAAGAAATTAAATCAGCAAAACTGAGGAGAATGAGGACATTGTAGGGAAGGACTTCGATCTCTGGAGAATATATAACCTTTTTATTAATGTCCATGAAACAATTATAACAAATACATTGTGTGGAATGATTGGTGTAAATATTAGAAAACACAGAATTATCTACTAGCTTTAATATGGCCTAGAAATTCCTATGATTTCTAGGATAAAATTCCAGAATTATTAATGAGATTAACTAAACAGCTACAAAAGAAAAACCATTAATAATATTCAGAAGAAAAAATAAAATAACTAGTACACATATGAAAAGTAGTCATAACTCACTGTTTATCCAATAAAAACTGAAGCTAATAATTAGAGATGATTTTTCCCTAAAAAAAGTCACAGAAGTGTTATAAAAGTCATAAGATTCACTAGAGGTGAAGTTATGACCAGAATTGTACTCTCATAGTTGACACCTGACGTGATGACAGGGAAAATCAGTGTAGCCTTTCAGGAAAGGCACATGAGAACATCTATTATAAATAAAACAGTCTGAGCCCTTGACCCAACCATCCAACTTTGGTAGACTCTTGTACGGAAAAACAAAATGAAACCAGAAGCTACAGGTATGAGGATACAGGGGTGCTCAGTATAGCATTATTTTTAACGGCAAACAAAATAAAACAAAAGCAGAAATGTCTATCAATAGAGAGGGAGTACAATAATCTGAAACTTTCATATTGTAAAAATCATTATTGTAGATGTTTCAAAATGAATTGTATATTAGTGACTTGGAGAAAGATAGGTGGGTGGGTGGATGGATATGGACTGATGGATGGATGGAAGGACGCTGTACCTAAGTGAAAACAGTGCAGAATAATCTGTACATCCTCACTTTTGAAAAACCAACAGGGCAAAAAGCTATGTATGCGTGTGGGTGTTTTTATACTTATGTTTAACAGAAGATAAATATTTGGAGTATAATAAACAGGTAGGTAAACTTGGCTACATCGGAAGACTAAAACTCATAAAAATTACTTTTGTATAGCAATCTTTTGCATTTTTTTTTCTATAGTTAAGTTCATGGCTTTACTCAAGTTAAAACTTTAAGACTAAGTCATTTAAAAAAAATGAAAGTTGCGAGTTCTTTTGTTTTTAGAATTTATATTGTCAGTTCTCAATTTTCAGCCACGGCTCCATCAGGAGCTGGGCGGAGGGCTGCCTGTTGGACTAAACTTTTCCTGAATGCTGTTGCCTCTCCAAAGCTGGGGCTGCAGAGCCCTCTGAAGACCCTTGAAATAGCAGCTTCTGGAATGAAATTCCAGAGGCAGCAACGGAGTGAAATAAAGAGTGATATCTTTTCCTTTGATTCCTGAAAACAGTCGTCCCGAATTAGAAATCATCAAATATTGAATATTAAAACAATGGCAACGAATACATCTTTTCTGTTTTCTTTTAAAAATAGGAAGTGAACGGTGACCTGCATCTCTGGGACCCGGTTTCACCACATGTCGTCAAGCATCTCCCACACCCTCACCTGACAGGGGGCTGATGTTCCCCAGAACGCACCCTTTATCGCACTTTCCCTAACACCCCACAGTGTGCCAACCAGGCAGAATGAGTTGAGAAGGTGCTTGGAACGATCCCATGGTGTACCTGAAGAGAAAACAGTTGAAAATGAAAGACAAAACAATGTGCCTAAATTTACACAGGCAAACCCATATTGTTTCTGATGAAACAGCTACAACCAAGACGCTTAAGAAGAAATGCCAGGCGCTTCATGGCCTTTTGGCTAAGGTCAAGTGTAGAAGAAATGTGAGGCCTGCCTTCTGGAAGGAATTGACTTAGCCCCGTCCTCTTCCCCATGCAGGAAAATCCAACATGAGTCCACCCAGGGCCAGAAGTTGCAGCGGCACCTTTTGAAAACCTCGAGCGTCCTTGAAGGTGACATATTAAATCAGTGTCAATATTAACATCTCGATGTGGGTTAACAGCTTGACAGAGGAGCTCCTTCTGTGATAAATTGCCCTCTGCAAGCCAGTGAAGGGAGAGATGTGTGAGGGGGCATTGGTGGAACCGAGACCCCCAAGCAGCGTCACAGAGGAAGGAGGTTGGAGAGAGCTGGGAGGCACACAACACAGGTGCCCTCCTGGAAGACAAGCCTATCACCTGACAGGCCTGTTGAGACCCCCACTTCTCCAAGCCTGACCTTACACTCATCGCAGGTGCTCAGTAAATGCTTGCGGATGAACCCATCAATTACCGGTGATTTTGTTTTACTACCTTCCCATGACAAGGTTTATAGTCCCAGTTAAACACTGGTCCTATGTTTTGTTTCTTTTTTGCTTTGTTTCGAGACAGAGTCTCATTCTGTTGCCCAGGCTGCAGTGCGGTGGCACAATCCCAGCTCACGGACCCCTCAACCTGGGCATAAGTGATCCCCTTACCTCAGTCTCCTGAATAGCTGGGACTGCAGGCACGTACCACCACATCCGGCCAATTTTTGCATTTTTTGTAGAGACAGGGTTTCGCCACATTGCCCAGGTTGGTCTCAAACTCCTGGGCTCAAGTGACCCTCCTACCTGAACTGCCTACGTCATTACAAGATAATTTCGACAATATATTTTCAAACATAATCAATTTTTACTATATTTGTAATTCAAAATTACAATTTTTACTCTATTTGTATTTCAAAATTTTACTATATTTGTATTTCAAAATTAATTTCTTTTCCTTATTGGGACTTTTATTCAGATGTGTTATTTAGAGACCAAAAACTGGAAGCTAGAATTTATGTAAAACCTAAGCACGCGTGTGTTTTATAAAATACAGCCAGCAATTTTCATTTTTTTAGGGAAAAGTTAAATGTCTGGCTTCTCTTTTAAAACCAAGTCCGACCACAGGAAACATTCCTTCATGACTCATGGCTGAAGTCGGCACAGGTTGATTGACTGTCCAGAGGGGTGAGCCTCCCAGCATCTTGGCCCCGAGCCGCAGGTGACTTCTGCATGGGCGCTGGTTTCCAGCATGATTTCTCAGGTTGCCTTTGAGGCTACTGCAGTGCCCTGGGGCTCTAGCTGTACTGGACACAGAACGACTCTCTGCAGAGTCAAGTGTGCCTTTTACCCTGCACCACCTCACTCTCAAAAACAATTCTGTGCATGCATTTCACATATACAATAGTCCTTGAAAATAGCCACATTAAATAATTTCAAAATATTTTTAGTTTATCCTCTTCTGAATGTGGGTGGTGAGATTAGAAGTTCATTATTGGCCTGGTGTATATCGAAGTGGCTACTTAATAAAGCAGTACAAGTTCCTCAAAGATCCTGGCAGGATTATGGTTGTAATGTCGTCAGAACTCATAGCCTCCTGTGATTTTCAGTGATATTTCCAGAGTATTCTCAAGCCATAATATGCAGTAGATGGCATTACATTGCGGTACGATTTGTGATTTAAGACTTCAGGCACAAGAAGAATTCTTCCCGGAAGGTCTATGCAAATGCTTTAGAATAGTAGTCTGTCAACTCTCAGTAAGAAAACACATCTTAGAAGCTTCTAACTTATAAAAATCAACCAATATACTTCAACGTTTTTTATTCCATTTTTCCTGACACGTCTCTGCTTTTTTGAAACCTAAGACATGAAACATGTGTAATTAAATAGTTTTCTGTGACAACAAAGCCCTGTTATTTTGTGAGTGTGTATTCACATTTATGTGTAGAGGAGAAAGCAAAAAGAGATATTTGTGAGCTTATTTTAAGGAAAGAGACAACTTCAGGTAACAATTAGCATTTGACAGTTTATGTTCTATTGGAGAGAGAGATCACCAGCTGAAAAAAAAAACGCATGAAAATAATTTATAGTCTTATTTCAGAATGCACACATTTCCCGCTATGCTCCCAAGACTAACAAGGGGGAATGTTTGTGACGCTTAAGCATTACTCAAGTACCCAATCATTACGGAGAAACGTTTACGAAAAATGGATGCAAAGGGGCTCAGCGCATTGCCTCTAGCAACAATATTTATTAGGGACAGGTAGCAGAAAAAGCATAAAATCATGCATCCAGGACCCTTCAGCATACAACGGAATGACAGGACTTGTTGTTATTGATCTGAATACATGCTAATCCTTGAAATTAGTCTTGTAAATATCATTCTGTTAATTCTACAAATGGCATTCTTTTAAACTGGCTAAGAGGTAGACTGGAAGTTAATAAATATGAAAACGTAATAAATGCTAGAAAATATATAAGTTAGGTTCATACAGAGATGACCATCATGGGCTGACACATTCTTTTTAAAATGTATTTTAATTTAATTGGTATATAAATTATGAGGTACAAGTGCAATTTTGTTACATGTATAGATTGTGTAGTGGTGAAGTGGAGGTTCTTAAGATATCCATCACCCAAACTACGCAAATTGTGTTCATTAAGTAATTTCTGGTCATCCATCCCTCCACCCCTTCACCCTTCCCAGTCTCCATTGCCTATGATTCTACACTCTACGTTCATGTGCACACATTATTTAGTGCACACTTACAAAAGAGAATGTGCAATATTTGTGATACGGCTTAGTTCTGTGTCCTGTGTCCCCACCTAAATCCCATCTCAACTTGTAATCCCCACATGTCAAAGGAGGGAGGTGACTGGATCATGGAGGTGGTTACCCCCATGGTGTCCTTGAGATGGTGAGTGAGTTCTCCCAAGATTTGCTGGTTTTAGTAAAGGGCTCCTGTACTTCACTTTTTTCTCTCTCTCCTGCCACCATGTAAGATGTGCCTACTTCCCATTCTGCCATGATCGTAACTTTCCGGAGGCCTCCCCAGCCATGTGGAACTGTGAGCCTATTAAACCTCTTTCCTCTATAAATTACCCAGTCTTTATACCAGTGTGAAAATATACTAATACAATCTGCCTTTCTGTGTCCACCTTGTTTCACTTAACATAATGGCCTGCAGTTCTATCCATATTGTTACAAAAGACATTATTTCATTCTTTTATATGGAGGAGTATTCCACAGTGCATGTATACCACATTTTTCTTTATTTATTCATTCATGGACACTTAGGTTGATTACCTATTTCTGCTATTGTGAATTGTGCTGTGATAAACATACAGATGGCTGGTGTCTTTTTGATAGAATAATTTATTTTCCTTTGGGTAACTGTCCATCAGTGAGATTGCTAGATTGAATGGTAGCTCTATTTAAGGCTGTTTGAGAAATGTCCACGCTGTTACCATAGAGTTTGAACTGAATGACACAACCACCAACAGTGTGTACGTGTTCCCTTTTCTCTGCACTCTCTCCAACGTTATTTTTTTCCTTTTTTTTTTTGAGACAGGGTCTCATTCTGTTGCCCAGGCTGGAGTGCAGTGGCTCCATCATAGGGTACCACAGCCTTGGCCTCCTGGACTCAAGTGATTGTCCTGCCTCAGTGTCTCGAGTAGCTGGGACTACAGGCATGTGCCACCACAGCTGGCTAATTTTAAAATTTTTTTTTTTACTTCTAATAGTTGGGCTGATAAGTTATTTATTTACAATCATTAGTGTCAGCAATAGGAAGTATTCTTGAACTGTACCAATATATGTGATTTACAGATAACACTATTTTCTTCTGAAATCCATTTTCTGAAGAGCTTGCAAGTACCTGTTTTTATGTTTTGTTTGTTTGTTTGTTCCTTGGGGAAGATTATAAAGGAGAGTGTCCTTACAACATCATTATCTACTAAGCGAAAGCATCCTGCTTTGTCTCGAGAAATGGTTGTGTTCCTAAAAAGAATGATGGCTCACAATTTTAAAGAACATGTAAAAATAAAATGCAATAACTCTTTAAAACTACCTTCATGAAGAAAGCAGGAATTATTTTTGTAAAATCATTTCCTAAACCAGCACTTAATAAAATGTGAACGACTATGTGGACTACTAATTTGGAAGAAAAATATTTCTTTAAGAAGCTAAATTAATACCCCCCACTTCCTAGTCATTTCATCTGAAAGAGAGAAGTTACTTGGGGAGAACGTGGAGAACACAGAACAATGAGAGACATTCATATCTTTTATTATTTCTCTCAAAGACTCAGTGTTTATCAGTCTCTTGACAGAAGATAATTAGTTAAGCCAAAGTTATCGAAGAAAATATGCATGACAAATACTTGATATTTCTGTCAACAGCAAGTTTCCAGTTTTGATTGTCTAGGGCACACCACACACCTCTCTTGCCCAGACTGAGGGCTGAGCCTTCTTTCGTGGATATGGGGTACAGGAGAACCCATGGACAACGTCGAGGCGTTCATGAGGAAATCGTTCCCGTTCTAATTTCAGACCCAAATCTTAAGCCTATTTAGTACTTTGGCCTGAAAATGCCTCCTCTTTAAACTACCAAAAACTGATTATTAGACTAATTAATGCTGCAAAGAATTGTAAAACATTCTCAGCCATAGTCCCAATTTTTTAAAATAATGTGGTAATAATAAAGAATAGAAAAGATTTTACTAAATATTTTCTGTTTCTAGTAGGTTATTTGACAGAGAACTGTCATTATTCAGAGTACAGCTGGGTTGGCTGGGCATGGTGGCATATGCCTGAAACCCTAGCACTTTGAGAGCCTCAGGCAGGAGAATGGCTTGAGCCCAAGAGTTGAAGACCACCCTAGACAAGATAGGGAGACCAGGTCTTAATAAATAAAGAAATAACATTCTTTAAAAATGTTTGGTTTTTTGTTTTGTTTTGTTTTGTTTTAAGATGGAGTTTCACTCTGTTGCCCAGGCTGGAGTGCAGTGGTCCAATCACCATTCACTAAGCCTTGACCTCTGGGCTGAAGCCGTGCTCCTACCTCAGCCTCCTGAGTAGCTGGGACCACAGGCCCATGCACCATGCCCAGCTAATTTCTGTATTTTTTGTAGAGACAGGGTGTTGCCATGCTACCCAGGCTGGTTTCAAATTGGGCCCAAGCAATCTGCCCACATTAACCTCTCAAAGTGTTGGGATTACAGGAGTGAGCCACTGTACCCAGCCAATTTTTTTTAGATTAAATCTGGCTTAAAATGTGAGGAAAAAATAGCATATTATCTATAACTCTGGATCACAAAAGAAGACAATAGTTACAATTTATGTCTACCTTGGGAATACATTTTGAGGATTTGAAAAAATAATTTTATGAAATGGGATTCATCTTTCAGAGTATTAATTGAATTGTTTCACATCAGAAGGCATTTTCTGAGGTGTTTTCAGGAATGTGATTTAATCACAGGCTAACATAAGGTTGCCAGGTCACAGGAAGTTTTCTGAGGCCTTTAAGTGTGTTTCAAAGCCTATTAAATTTAAGAGGCAAATCACCTAATCATGAAAATCTCTGTCATTCCTCTCTCTGAAAACTTGCTGCGTCTAATTTACCAAAATTTTCAAAGTATTCTTATTCATAATAGATGCTAGAACCCACCATTACATTCAAATCTCTATTTTAAAAGTACTTATCAAATATTTTACAAATTTAGATGTTTCAATGTGATGTAAATTATTACCTGTGCCAGAAATAACTGGTTGAGCCTGATGACTGCACCCTGCATGGACTCCAGACCATTAACATGCTAGCTTTGCTTTCATTTGCTCTATACAAGTATGTCATGAAACCAGCCTTGAAAACAAGGCTCTCCATAGCCTTATAAAATATGTGAGATGAAGTAATTTATAATACATTATTTATTACCATTCTTCTTATTTTGTATTTTGTTTGGAATTATCTATTGCTCAGAAGGTAAATGTCTGACAGTACAACTGTCTGAGTTAATACTGCTGCTTGTCAAGTTCACAGAAAAGCACCAATGATGTTTGGTTCCCTCCCAAACCAGAAGTCTCTGGAGTCAAGGCTGTCCTTCCAAGAGGGTACCTGGAGCAGTGGCGAGAAAACAGTGACAAGGCAGAGGGGTGGCAGAAGAAGTCTCCTCCAGTTGGCTGGGGTTCTGAACTTGGGGAGTAATTTCCGTTGATGAGATGTGTAGGAAACACACAGGAAGATATCCTATTTTCAACAGTCCTTACTAAGAAAACGACTTACTCATACAGACCAATTGCTGAAGTCATAATTTTAAAAAATCACCCACTAAACCTGGATGTGTATTTTTAATGTTAACTACACATTTTTTTTCATTGACTCACTATAAAATATCCCAGTCTGAAATTTGCTGTTGTAATATTTTTAAGGAAATCCAAACCAGAAAATTCAGAGTGGACCACTCATTTAAAAACTAGCAGAATATTCTATAATCCATTGCATCAGGAAGAAACAGAGATATGTACCTTGCTTGTTTTTCTGACACCCACTGTACAAACAACACAGCAAAATCTCTGACACCGTGTCACTTAGAACACTTTTTCCTTAAAGATGACAGCCTGCTCATGTGTCATGGCGCACACACTGAGATTCCTCCCCCTAAACCAGAAACTAGCATACCACGCAGCTACCTCAGTGATTTTCCACAGACAGTTATTTGAAATGGTTTAAGATGCTACAAGCTCATTGAGAATTTTAATAAACTTCCTAAGGCAGAGGACTCAACTCCCTGGACTGTTTATACTTGACATGAAAAATGTTACCTTCCATCAATAGTTGACCTATCTCTCTTTGTTCTTTCTTTCATTCATTTTCTTCTATCGCTTTATGGAAAACTTTTTTCCTAAAATTACTTCATTATAATAGAGATGCCAACTCTAAAGATCAAACACAGCTAACGTCTGCACCACGGCACAACAAATGGAAGATCCCTTCTGCTTCTGTTGATGATGCTTTTAAGACTAAATACTACTTTAGGAAAGGTTATTTGCTTTCTGTTTTCCTCCCTTGCCATGGCGATGTTACTGCTAGCACCAAAAACCAGCACTCATTCAGCTTCTGCTAAGTGAGGTGATGTTCTCAGCGCTTCATGGGAATTAGTCCATTAATCCTCAGAAGGACTCTCCCAGGTAAGTGACGTGACCACCCACATTTTACACTTGAGGAAACTAAGGCGTATTGGATTGCCACCAATCTTTTTTCTTTATATACACAGGGCCAGGCTACCGGGACATTCATTCACTCAAGAGAAGCTGGTTGCATTCCCGGAAATGGTTCATCTATTGACCCGAGTTCGCAAAGATCGGCAGTTTCCTGCTGTTCACGTTCAGGGATGCAGGTTGGAGATGCCTTTCCCTTGCAAATATTGGGCCCGGAAGAGAGGGAGTCTTGAGAACCCAGCCGTTCTCACCATCGCACGAACACAGTCAGTGTGTGCACATTCATCGTAACTGCCTGACTCCCTTTTTTCTTTCTCCAAAGGAAGAACATCGGGGATCTCCCTTTTTAGAAAGTTTTCTCTCAATTTAGTTATCTTGACTTCTTCTCATCTTGTTTTTATGTGGTTTACTTTTTGCATTATTTAAAGTTCAGAAACCCGGACTGGTCTCTCTGCAGGGCAGGTCTAAGACCATTACCCCTGGGGTTGCTCATTTAATCCCCACACCTCTCAGCCCATCCTACATCCCTCCTCACAGCCTCTGCTCTGCTCTGCGGGTAGGGTCCTGCCATGTGACCAGGCCTTGCGGTCCTTCTGAGGGAGGAGCCGCTCTCCCTCAACTTCCGTGTCTCTGATGTTTCCCCTCCGTCTCTAGGTCGTGCTTTCATCTGTTGACATTCAGATGCGTTACTGCCTCCCTGGAAAAGTCTTTCCCAACACTGAGCCAGGGGACCCCATCTATTTCTGTAGCAAGATGCTCCTGCTTCTACTAGAGTGATCTTTCCTCCTCATTAGACTGAGGCTTCACTGGGGAAAGGAGTCTCCCTCACTTCCATTATTCCTGGCACAGAACACAATTAGGAAGGCTCAAAGATATCTGAACATGGAATGATTTAGTATTACATATCTGAATACATTTATTCAATAGGTCTTTGAATGTGTATTGAATAAATAAAACACCAAGTTGAAGACATGCAACCCTCCTGAAACTCAGAGATATCTTGTGTAAGCGCTGAGATCCCCCGTGTCCATTGTGCAGTCAATAAGGACTGTGGAGAGAGTTACTAGACCCAGATCTAAAATCGTCACCTGAAGTAATAGTGCTGAATTGTCCAAACTAAAAGGAGCAATAAAACCACGGCCTCAAGATCAGCTCAAGAAAAATCCAGAAATAAGGTCATTTTGTCATGCCTCATGTTTAATATGAAGGTGGTAAAGAATTAAAGCCATATTGTTCAATAAACATGTCTCTGAGCACTAATAAATCTTTCCAATTTCAGATGTGAGAACAAGGTATATGAGAAAACACACATGCACATTTTCATTTGCAAGTTCATCGTAATTTAATATTCAATAGGATTTTTATGTTCATTTTCACATTCTACAGAGAATTTATAAGGCTTTTTTATATATTTCTGTAAGGTTTCTGAGAAGGAAATACAACATCTCCATATTCTGCTGTTTCTATAATAAATTATCTATATCTATGCCTATATTTATCTCAATCAGGGCAAAGGTTTTGGAATTCTCTTATTGTGCAATACTTTCAATCAATGCCACTTACGAGGAAAACTATGGAGAACTTAACCAGAGTCAACTTTATCTCCAGCCACTTCCTAAAGTAGTCAGAGCCAGGCCAGTTTTCTAGGGACTAAATCACTATTTTTATAACTAGTCCTTCTTTCTTCCCTATGCCAGGGGAGGAAAGCAAAGCACACAATGCCTCTCATTAGGGCCTCCCTTTGTGATTCCAACATTCATTTAAAAAGGTATTCCACTACAGATGAATATTTATCGTTTAGAACTGTTTAAGGAATTGGAGGAATAGAACAGTGTAGGAGACACCAAATTGAGTGTAAAGAGATAAATAGGACTTGGCCAGGCAAAGTTACTGAATCTCAACATCCTGAGGTGTTCATTTCCCAGCTGAAATTAGAGAGTGGTTAAATTATTGCTCAGTGATGCATTTAGAATTAATGACTTCATGGAGGCAGGAGTCCTTTGCCCCTAGAAAACATTCCCCAAACTGGCCAATGACAGCCACATAAAATTGCAGTCTACCTTTCCTGATGAAGCATTCACTGTTCAAACAGTAGGAAAACAATTTCACGTTTTCTTTTCTGCCAAGCTTTTCGAACTTTAAATATTAACATGGATTAGGAGCCGACAAAATTATGATATAACACATTTTTCCCAATTTATACATAATCTAAAATCGTCACTTTTCACAAGCATGTTTACGGGTGAATTGAGGAAAAGGGCAACCCAGTTTAGGAAACTTGAGGAGTTGAGAAGTAAGATATTTGAGTTTTTGAAATATATTTATTTATGTACTTATTTATTTGTAGAGATGGGGTCTCACGATGTTGTCCAGGCTAGAGTGCAGTGGCTATTCACAGATGCTATCACAGTGCACTGCAGGCTTGAATTCCAGGTCTCAAGTAATCCTTTCATCTCAGTCTCTCAAACTGCAGCGACTATAAGCTCATAAATATAAGAGGAAACTAAGTGTAGGAAATTGAATAAGGATAGATTAAAAATTGGTACCTAGGACTGGGCACAGTGGCTTATGCCCATAATCCCAGCACTTTGGGAGGCTGAGGCAGGTGGATCACTTGAGGTCAGGAGTTCAAGACCAACCTGACCAACATGGTGAAATCCCATCTTACTAAAAATACAAAATTAGCCTGGTATGGTAGGGCATGCCTGTAGTCCTAGCTACTTGGGAGGCTGAGGCAGGAGGATCACTTGAACTCAGGAGGCGGAAGTTGCAGTGAGCCTAGATCATGCCATTGCACTCCAGTCTGGGCAACAAGAGCGAAATTCCATCTCAAAAAAAAAAAAGAAATGCTACCTAAAAATTTTAAAAATATTCTTAGGGGCTGAGCATGGTAGTTTGCGCCTATAATCCTAGCACTCTGGGAGGCCGAGGAGGACTGACCACTTGAGGTCAGGAGTTTGAAACCAACCTTGCTAACATGGTGTAACCCCATTTCCTACTAAAAACACACACAAAAAATACCCAGGCATGGTGGTGGTGGGCGCTTGTAATCCCAGCTACTTGGGAGGCTGAGGCAGAAGAATTGTTTGAACCCAGGAGGCAGAGGTTGCAGTAAGCTGAGATCGTGCCACTGCACTCCAGCCTGGGTGACAGAGCGAGACTCCTCAAAAAAAAAAAAAAAAAAAAAAATCTTAGTACTGCATTTTTGTGGCTTTTCCATGTGTGATATTTTTGTAAGCCCAGTCAATGTCTTTTCAAGGGAATAAAAATTTCTAGTGGCTTCAGACTGAAAAGTGTCTTTATAAAATTTAGATGTGCACCAGTCAGATGTAGCCTGTGTTTCACCCTTTGCTTCATTTGTGGAAAGGCATCAATCAAAGTAAGAAAAAGAGTCAGATACCTATAGCCGTACATTTCACACAGAAATCCCTGACCTAAGAGGACATTCAGTGGACTGTTTTATGGCATAGCCTTACACTTTTAATTTGTGGTATTGCCATGTCTGTCTTCACCTTGTTTTCTTGTCAAAAAATAATTAGAAAATAATACAGAGAAATTGTTAAGTCCTTAAGGATTTTTTTTGCAATTGCCTGCTGCTAAGGGGAAATGAAGAATTGTGGTATAAATGTTCAAAGCTGCTTCTATGAACAAGTATAGGTGAGGTGTTGAGAACAATTTTTCCCATAACTATAGATTTTTCCATAGTAAGACATTTTTATTGTACTGATTCGAGACACTACAGATACACACAGATATTCTTTAATTCAGTCTGCTGCTACTGCTGTGAAGTTGTTAATCTTCACTTAACCTATTTGTGAAATGAGCAAAGTGTAAATTCAATTCAATTCAATTAATATTTATTGAGAACCCATGGAGCGGGGAGGTAGCACTGTACAAAGAACTGTAGGGTCAGCCAATGAATCAGGCACAGACTTTTTGACAAGCTTTATGTCTTCCGTCTCTGGGGAACATTTACTCTGGCTTAGAAAAATATGAACAATCAAAATTAGAGACATGTCAGAAAAGAATACCAGTGTATAAAATCAGGTCGGAATGACCTAAAATCATTTACATACAAAAGGAATAGAATGGAACCCATGCCAGCACTACTGGGCTCAGGAGTGGACTGAGGAGTCAGGCAACAAAAAACTGCGATTTGAAGAATACGCCATGCTCTCCCCAAATGCTGTTCTCCGATGATCAGGTGCAGGGTATTAAATTAAACTATTCCTTTGACTCTTGAAGTTCTCTTGATCCTCAAAGACACCTATTAAAATACAAATAGTCGGAGAGTCTAGGAAAACAGGGGCAGCAGCTGCCATTTGGTTTTTGTATCGATCCAGTTCTCCCCAGAGAATGAGAGAGGAGCTAGAATACCAAAACCTTATATTCACGGGCAGCAGCTTCAACAGAGCTAAGTGTCAAACCCCAAATACGGCAGATGGCAAGAGCAGCAATCGCAAATCCTGCAAGGTTTAGCAACTGTGCTGAGAGGGCAGAGGAGGCTCTGGGCATCGGATGAATCTGGCGGCCCCCAGATTCCTCCTGGAAGCCATGACAGCCACCTTAAGAACAAGAGTCAAAAACAGGTCAGTTTTCAAACTCTGAAAGCAGCTGTGCACAGAATATCCCAGGAAGGTTGGAAAAGGCTGGGGCCCTCTGTGTCGCACAGAGACTCAAAATTGGATCTTCCGCTTTTGACGCCAATGGATTACGAGCTGTCACAGCAGCCCTCAGCACAAAACAAGCTGGATGCATTAAAAATCAGTGACTCTCTTGAACCCATCAGAAAACTGGGGTCTCAGAGCCATTCACCACCTGGAAATCAAGGGACAGCCCATACCTGCTCATCTGGGGCAGAAGCCTCTGGGCCATAGCAGGTGGAAGCCCTTGGGTGGACATTTAGATGGATTGCTGGAGGCTGAGCGTGGACTAGCTCCAGCATCAGAAACTCCAGGGCTGCTATTTTAGGGGAAGCTCCACTTTCACAAACTTTACCTCCAGGAACCTCATCAGGTGTTTCCATGGTAAAGCTGGTGCACCCACCTGCTCTAGGCTTCCTGGCTGTCCTAAGGGGGAAGAAACCACAGTCAACAGGGCCACAGCTTCATGCCCCAATTGGGACAGAGCAGCCAGGAAGAAGACAGAGAGTAGAAGGAAATAAATTCTACCACTGGAGAAGCATTCATGACGGTCACATTCCCAAGACATGGACCCAATAAAACACGAAGATCTGCTCAGAAAACCCTGCGGGGATGCCCTCCCGACAGCTGAGCGCCATGCTGACAGGGTCCCTGTAGAATGGTAGGGCACTGAAGCTGATCACACTGCAAGACAGACTCAGAGGAGGAGGAAGACTCAGGACGCCCAAAGTCAAGACAGGAGACAAATGGGGATTTGAGGAAGATGGAGCCCTTGGCACCTGTAACGACAGCTAACAAGAGTCAGAGTCCACTCCTGGCCATATTCACATAAATCCTTACACTAAATCCCCATTTATCTCAGTTCCTATCACTTGATACTGAATGTTTGACTTGCCTTGAAAAATTACCAGGTGTGATGAAAGATAAGAAACAGCACAGCCTGAAGAGACCCAGTGCTCAGAAGTGGTGCCCACAGTGAGGCTGTCAGACGAAATTGTGAATGGGAATTGGAAGCTGAGAAAGAAACTCTAGTAAAGAATGAAAACAAAATTCTACACGTCAATTCCCAAAATTAACCCATCTAACTCACTTCCGGGACAGAGCTCCAAATTCAGAAGAACTCGATTTGAAGAGAACTGAAATTGAGCAGGGCATCGATAGAGACACAGGAAGAAAACGTTCGGACGAAAGCAGGGTGACAGAAATAGAGCCCAGCCCAGGACCGCAACGTTTCTTGAAACCAGACAAACACACAGAGAACTCAAGAGCCATAAAGGAAGGACCAGCATCCTGAGTCTTGATTCTTCAGAACTTCAGCAAACACCCTGTTACATGCAGGAAGCAACAGAAGACCATGGAGCATGAATCCCATGGGACATTCCTAAAGGAAGAAAGAGCAAAAGCCAAAAAGATGATGTCCTGTTGTCACCAAAAGCACACTAGGAAGGCATGCCTACAGAACAAAACATGTAACCTACTATTTCAAAACAAACAAGGGAGACATTAAGAGAAGAGTAGAAGATTTGAAATAATAACGTAAATCAGAATCAGAAATAATCACGAATAAAATGATAGAGGAGAGAACAAGACATGTAGAAAGAAATTACTTCAGAATTACTGACTCATTGAAAGGAACACAAGAGGAAATAAATGCAACAGATGATGTCTTGAAATAACTCAGAGACTAAAAATAAAATTGAAAAGAATAGAAGAGATTTAAAAATTTCAAGAGCAAAGTTCTCACTTAACAGATAAAAGATTCAACATGCCTAGAATAGGAATCCCCAACATCCAAAACAAAATAAAACAAAGACATAGAACAAAAATTAAAACCTGGCCAGATGTGGTGGCTCACACCTGTAATCCCAGCACTTTGTGAGGCCAAGGTGAGTGAATCACCTGAGGTTAGGGGTTCAAGACCAGCCTCGGCAATGTGGTGAAACCTTGTCCCTACTAAAAATACAGAGAAAGGAGCCAGGCATGGTGGAGGGTGCCTGTAATCCCAGCTACTTGTGAGGCTGAGGTAGGAGAATCGCTTGAACCCAGGAGGCAGAGGTTTTAGTGAGCCAAGATGGCGCCACTGCACTCCAGCCTGAGCGACAGAGCAAGACTCCTTCTCAGAAAAATAAACGGAAAACGTGTCAATCTTTTCTAAAGTGATCATAATAAAAATGAAACTGTTGAAGGGGCACAAAGAGTGCTTGAGACATTTGGCTTAGAATTATCCACCCCAAGATATTCTAGTAAAATGATGGAGGCTTAAAGAAAAAATAAATTTGTGAAAAGCCACACACAAAAAACAAGTTACTCAAAAAGAAAATAACATCAGATTGTTATCAGAGTTTTAATGGCATTCTTTTAAGCTACAGAAAAATTAAGAAATATTTTTAAAA
Source organism: Alouatta palliata (assembly GCA_004027835.1). Classification (NCBI taxonomy): domain Eukaryota; kingdom Metazoa; phylum Chordata; class Mammalia; order Primates; family Atelidae; genus Alouatta; species Alouatta palliata. The sequence goes on along the minus strand of PVKV010019581.1, from coordinate 19,219 downwards.
TATTCTGGTGGGAAAGTGTGAGCCCAAGATACCCGGCTATCTACAGCACCACCCAGGTTCCGAGTCTGTCTCCCACTCCCTATGGGCACTTCCCTGCCACGGCATTGTTTTACCTTGTTCCGTCACCATCTACCTGGCACCTGGCAGAAAGAAGAGGCTCAAAAGACTTTAGCTGAATTCATGGATTAATTCAGTCCAGCTGACTGGGTCATTCACAGGTGACTTTTCTAGCTTTCTACAGGAATCTTGGAACTTCCTCTCTCCCCATTTCCCATCTTCATCCTCATTATCCCCTGAATATTTATCTCATCATGTTTCCTCAAATCTCAGAAAAAGCACGTCCCCTACGCCCACCAAATCAAGCCATAATATAGAATATAATAATATATATTAATTTTAATAAATATAATTAATAATTATATAATCATATTATTTTACTTATGTATAGTCTCCCATCTATTTTTCCAATCCTATCTCTGATATTTGCACCAATTTTTTTTTAATTTTCAGTCTTCTTTCCTGACTTCATTCTTTCTTTGCCTCAGATGCTGCCTGTGAAGTATTTCTATCCAACTGCACCTTGTCTGAATCCTGTTCATGGCTCAAAGCCTCAATAAACATCCCCCTACAGCCGGGGGCGGTGGCTCATGCCTGTAATCCCAGCACTTTGGGAAGCTGAGGCAGGTGCATCACCTGAGGTCAGGAGTTCAAGACCAGCCTGACCAACATGGAGAAACCCTGTCTCTACTAAAAATACAAAAATATCTGGGCATGGTGGCACACACCTGCAATTCCAGCTACTTGGGAGGCTGAGGCAGGAGAATCACTTGAACCTGAGAGGCGGAGGTTGCGGTGAGCAGAGATCATGCCATTGCACTCCAGCCTGGGCAAAAAGAGTGAAACTCCATCTCAAAAAATAAAAATAAAAAATTCCCCTACTGACATGCTTTCTGTTTTTCCTACTCACCATCAGGATAATTATTTCACATGCCATGTATTGTGTGTCCTTTTTCCTGAATTATAAACTCCCTGATCTTTATGTCCCTCTTCTTGAGATCTCAAATATTCTGAGACCCATGTGCCTGGCATCTCGAAGTCCTTTCGTTGTTATTTGTTGTACCTGATACCCATTTCCTGTCTGACAACTTCAACAAATATGTCACCTTTGAGTACTTGGTGTCTTCTGGCTGTGTTTTTTTCTTGCCTTTCAGGATACCTGTACTAAAATAATGCTAAAAGAAGGGAAAATAAAATCATAATAGATCTTAATTTTTATCAGGTCAAGAATCCATATAGCTTTGATGAAATGTATGGTCCCTTTCATCAAAAAAAGTAACACACACACACACACACACACACACAGAGAGAGAGAGAGAGAGAGAGAGAGAGAGAGAGAGAGAGAGAGGGGCAACGGTCATGATATAATGACAAGATGGTCACACTTGTCCCTAAACTCATGTGAGTATTTTCTTTGGGGTAGATCCATGGTTTCCCATATAACTGCTCTAACTAAAGCAATGGCTGACGGTGCAGGGAGCCAGACCTCACAATAACTCCTGCCCCCTAAACACTACACAGAGGACACCACCCCTCTCCTCCTCCCTCCCACCACCCAACACACAGCTTATGGTATATTTTAGCACTGGGGAGAGGAGAAAAGTTTTAGCACTAACTTCTCATCTATATTCCTCTCTTCCATCATCAATCACCCAATAACAGCTACCAAGAAGAGGGTGGAAGAGATAATATCTAAAATATGAGAAAGCATTGGATTTCTTCAGATATGTGCTATTGTTTCAACTTTCATTATTTTCCCATTTTATCTCATTTTTGAAAAAATCAATACTCTTATTTTATGGACCCAGAAAATCTCTGTATGTGTCGCTTAAACACAAGAGCTGTGTCGGATGATTTCTAGATTTGGTGCCAGAAAACATCGACTTCCTTTGTTGTTTTTGCTTTTTATACCAACTAAATAAGTAATTTCTGAGGGTATCTGAGATGCTACTTCATTTATAAAAATAAATGGCCTTTTTCTATCTCAAAAAAAATGGAGAATAAAACAAAATAGTATAAGAGAATGTTTTGTGTTTAGTATTACACAAAACTTAGATGCTGAAATCAGACACGTGAATCTAGAAGGTGACACTGACGCTATCGGTCCATAAAGGAAGTCGGGTGGACAGGGCGTTCTGCTGACAAAAGGGAGAAGGCACCCCTGGGAGGACAAGTGCTCCCTCCTTTGCAAACCTGGAGCGTTTAGGATTTTATAGTTAATAGAGTGGGGAATGACTACACGATGCAAATCTGGAGACAAAGCCCCTCCCACAAAGGGTTCCATTCTACCCACAAACAGAAGGTAAATAAATCCTAAAGACTCATTTACTGCCTGGTGATTGTTCAGTCAGGTAGCCAACAGCTTTTATGTCATCTGAAGAAAAATTCTCCATTAAGGTCATTCTTAAGAATTCAGTGGCATGTACATGTTTTAGATACACTTGTTTTAAGTTCTATCTGGATGCTGTGGTCCATGTACCCAATTGCTCCTCCCACGTCTACCTCATGTCTCTCTTGGCATCCACATTTGCAGCTTCCTTCCACCTGTGAGTGGCAATGCAACTGATTTGGGCCAAGGGCATTTGAACCAAAGTGAGATGCCTAAGTCATCTCCACCTGAAAGAGGGGCCCTATCCCTCAATTGAGCTTTTTATTCCTTCCCGGAGGCAGGACATTAGATGTGACATAAACTCGATTTCAACCTGCCTACAGAAAAGACCAACCACCAGAGGATGGAGCCACCAGTTAAAGCAAAAATGTGACAGAATAAACTTCTACTTATCGTAAGCCGTTGAAGTAATCAGCTGCCTAGGAATTGTGTGGGAGCAAGATTTTACCATCTGCAAAATCCTACAGAGCATTCCACCTACATGCCAGGGTATGTGGACAAGAAAGCTCAGAGCAGCAGCATTGGGAAGAGCAGAAATATTGAAAATAACCAGGGTGTGCCATGGCTCACACCTATAATACCAAAACTTTGGGAAGCTGAGGTAGGTGGATCATGAGGTCAGGAATTCGAGACCAGCCTGGCCAACATAGTGAAACCTCATCTCTTTTAGAAATACGAAAAATAGCTGGGCATGGTGGCATGTGTCTGTAATCCCAGCTACTCAGGAGGCTGAGGCAGGAGAATCACAGGAACCCGGGAGCTGGAGGTTGCAATGAGCTGAGATTGCGCCACTGCACTCCAGCCTGGGCAACCGAGCCAGACTCCATCAAAAAAAAAAAAAAGAAAAGAAAGAAAATAGAAAATAACCCAAACACCTATTAATAAATGAAGGCTTAGTGTTGGTACATTGAAACAGTGTAAAATTACATATTAGGAAAAATGTATTAACTTCAGCTGTTCATAATTCCAGGACTGAGTTTTCAAAACAAAACACTGAGTAAAAAAATGTCTCGGAAAACTATGGCATTTTCAAAAGGTCAAATGTAAGCAAAACTAAATAGCATACTACCATACTTGTTTGCTAGGGTTGCCATAATACGGCAGACTGTCATATCAACAACAGAAACAGAGGTTTCCACCGTTCTTGAGCTGGAAGTCCCAGCTTCAGGTGTGGCAAGGTTGGCTTCTCCTAAGGCCTGTCTCCTTGGCTTGCAGGTAGCTGTGTCTTTTCTCTGTGCGAATGCCTGGTGTCTCTTCCTCTTATCCCCAAAACGTCAGTCAGAATGGATGAAGCCTAGTCTAACAGCCACATTTTAATTCAAACACCTCTTTAAACACCTTATCTCAAATATGTTCACATTCTAGGGGTTGAGACTCCAACACGTGAATTTTGGGAGAACACAATTTAGCCCACACTATACACAAACTAAATTCCAGGTGATGGCCATCACCTCAGGGACCCGAGGCATGGAAAGGACAGGATGGAAATTACATCTGTTTCTGGAATAGAGTTGCTGGTGTGGTACTGCTTTCCTGTGCGGTGCATATGCAGGCATTCATTATAGCACTGTGCTTCCCAACACACACGCACGCACACACACACATACATATATAGACCTGTACCCACACATACACAGATACATACACACACACATATGCACACACACATCTACACACATACACATTTATAGACACACAGATACATGAGTCACACATATACACACACATATGTGCATACATACACACATGCACACATACACACATATACATACACAGATGTATGCACACATATGCATACATATACACACATACACATGTGTGCACATATACATACACAGATATGCACATATGCACATATACACACATAACACATACACAGATGTATGCACATATATACATACATATATATACACATACACATTTATAGACACACACATATACACATGTACACACATGCACATATATGCACACATAAGTACATACACACACAGACATACACATATTCACACACACATGCATATGCTTTTGTTTGTATCAAATATTACAAAATCTTTGAAAGATATGTTGATTCAAGAAATACTAAGTTGTCTTAGCCATTGCTATCTGAAGCTACTTCGAGGTGCGTGAGACAGTTCCCCTTGACTAGACTAACACAGGAGTGTCATTCAATGTCTAGGTTCCTCTGTGCTGGGATAGACAAGCACACTGTTGACTAACATATGGAATAAACTCCATAGGCGAGGGTGGAGTTTGTGGAAAGGAATCAGATAGCTTGTGGTTGAGCATCTGGACACGACCCCGCTTGCAGAAGAAAGGAAGGGGAAGGAGGGGAAACACACACGGATGATCGCCCTCTGTGTGCAATCGGCTGCGGTCCGACACCTAATTCCGGTCAGAGTCCCGTGAGAACTTGGTATGAATTTCAGTTGCTCCTGAGATGGATTTGACTAGACCAGGGTGGGTGGCATCTCTGCTGGCCAGGGTTAAGACCTGCATCTCTAATTGGATCTTCTGTTTATAGTTTTGCTGCAGGTGTCCGCCTCAGCCTCCTGCAATCCCTGCTTGCTCCCCCAATTCTCTCTCTCAGAAACAAACCAAGCATTTTTATCTCAGGGACAAAAGGCACCATTTGGAGAATTTCTAGCATGTTTAATGGAAAATCTATTCCAACATTATGTTTCCATTGAACAGTGGTGCTCTGCATTTAACATTTTCTGAAATGTTATGTTTTTTTAAACCAGGTAGTTTTCCAGCTTATTGAAAAAAATGATTGTTCACATATAATTATTTTTCAATTTTAAGTTTTTCTCCCATGATATGTCTTGGGAAAACATTTTATATATATATATGTGTGTGTGTGTGTATGTATGTGTGTGTGTACCTATATATACACACATATATACATATATACACACATATGTACAATGTGTTATGTGTATATATATGTTATGTATGTGTGTGTATACACACACACACACAGTCATCCCTTGATATCCAAAAGTCTGTGGATGCTCATTCCCTGGTATAAAATGCTGTAGTATTTGCTCATAATCTATGCAATCCTCCCCTATACTTTAAGTCATTGCTAGATTTATCATATCTAATAAAATGTAAATGCTATATAAGGAGTTGTTACATTGTATTATTTGGAGAGTAATAACAAGAAAGAAAAAGTGTGTATGTGTTTAGTATAGAGAATTATTTTTCAATATTTTTGATCATTAGATGTTGGGTATTTTAATTTTTGTAAGCTGTTAACAATTCAAAGAAAAGTGAATATTTCCAACGGAATATATTAATAGTAGATAGAAAGCATCATTGGGCATTCGTCTGACTAATCCTCCATTCTGAATATTATTAGTTTATGTTATCTGTTTTTATTCTACCATAATATGTCATGGTTTTAACATCTTATTTGTTTTTAAAAATAATAATGAGGATAAAGCAGAGGAGAAGGAGAAAAAGAAGAAAAAAAGCAAAGAAAACAAAAGGAAATAAAAGGAAATTAAACAAAATGTTTATACAAAGGCATATGTTAAATAAAGCTTACAAGTGGAAAATGGAGACAACTTTCTGGGAAAAGAAAATGTGTATTTACAGTAAAATTCTTAGAGCATCACCGTATCCATTTCTAGCTTTGGTGTGGGCAGGAGGTTCCACCTGGGATTGGTTGAGACGCTGCTGAAATTCCGCAGGACGATTAAGTCTTTTCTTTTACTGATAATTCCTTTCCAAGGCCATTCAGAAGAGAATCTGCACATTAATTATCCAGTTACAGGAGCAGTCCCTGTGGCTTCTGCGGAGAGATTCTGACCTCCCACTCCCTGACATAAAAGTAACCTTAGAGCCCAGTGTTGCTTATTTGACAATAAGCCTTGTGAGGAGTAGCGCTGTCCTGGTGACGGGCGTCAGGCAGAATCACACCAGGCTCACATCTCAGGAGACCAGCTGGCTTGTTGGACTATGATGTCCTCTCCCAGGCAATAATTATAGACAAGGAAACTTATTTAAAGCCTTGGGAATAATTTTGCAGATTACAATGATTAGCTTATTACAATCAAGAAACAGAGTCAGGGACAGAACCGGAAATCTGGGCTAAGATGATTCTCGTCAAAACTATTATTTTCACCCAATAGGCAAGTACCTGTATGGAAATGTTCCCATAAAGGTTTTAAAAAATTCCGCCCTTTTAAAATTTTTAATAACAAAATTATTTTAAATATTAAAAACCATAAAAAGCTATTACTAACTACAAAAAGATAACTAACTTTGACATTTTGTTGTCAAAATTTTTTATACTCATTCTTTGGTAAAATGAATAGATTATTTTACAAAATTAAAATGATGTCATGTTTATAAAACTAATTTCCTCATTTAATATATCATTTTCTCTTTTCAACGAATTTTGTACTTTCTTGTGATTGCATTATTGTTAGGGAGTTCAGGTTATATTTGGTGTTTTGTTATTATAAGCAGCACTGCAGAGAAAGGTATGCCCCATTCTCAAGTTTATAAATTATGATTTTCAGATCTACCTTTAGCTATTATTCCTGATAGTCTTGATTTGCAGATACACCTTGAGCTATTATTTCTCCAGTAAAGGAAGAGAGAGAAATTTGGTTACAATAGATTAAACACAGGTTATAGTTATTAACCCTTATTTAATCATCACAGACAAGCAAACAAGTTTAATCAAAAGAATAGAGCTGAAGCTCAATATTTAAACTGTGCATAAAAATATGGCATCTGATCTAATCAAGTCAGCCAACAATGAGCACGCCACATGTAATGTTTGCTCTTCAAATCTGGAATTCATTCCCTCTGTCACTCTAATTCCTGGACCCAATTTGAAAATAGTTTGCATTATATCCTATCTCCCGGCTTTTTATGTTTGCTAACCAAATACAATACGCTTGAAGACTCTGTCTTCCTGAATGTGACATTGTTAAAAATCAAAGGTGTTTAACAGGTACAGCTGCTAATGGAATAAAGCATGTGTTTCTTAAAAGTGACATGCGTAACTACACACACAGTCACACACAGGAAAAGAGTTCTTTTTTTTTTTTTTTTTTTGAGACGGAGTTTCGTTCTTGTTACCCAGGCTGGAGTGCAATGGCGCGATCTCGGCTCACCGCAACCTCCGCCTCCTGGATTCAAGCAATTCTCCTGCCTCAGCCTCCCGAGTAGCTGGGACTACAGGCACATGCCACCATGCCCAGCTAATTTTCGTATTTTTAGTAGGGGTTTCACCATGTTGACCAGGATGATCTCGATCTCTTGACCTTGTGATCCACCCGCCTCGGCCTCCCAAAGTGCTGGGATTACAGGCATGAGCCACCGCGCCCGGCCAGGAAAAGAGTTCTGACTCTCTCTTTACTACTTGAGGTGTTTAACATTTGAGGTTTTACAATATATGATTATATATTTTCTTGACAAGGCTAAATGTTACATCTGAGTGAAAGGATTGATAAAATGTTGTTTTCTCCTTTAAGTTCTCCCATCCAAAGCAAATATTTCCACAAAGAGAAAATGTGTGTGTGCAAAAGGAATAGAGGTGAAAGTAGCTTGGCTCTAGCAATTTCCTGGGTAAACAGAGCAAAGTATTGTGGCCCTCAGGTTTTCCTTTGGTTCCCCTAAAACATTTTTAATAATATTTGAGTAAGTACCATAAAAGGAATATCAACTGGTGAATCTCTTTCACCCAAGCTAAGGATGGCATCTTAATCAACTAATCACAGGACAGAAAATCCACCTCACTAGTGTAGAAAGAGGAAGACCAGGGCACCCGTGTTTAATCGCTTCATAAAAGTTGGGCATGGTTTTCTAGTTTACCTTTCTCCAAAATAAGTTAAGTTGGGCTTACAAAAGGGCTTATTCAATTTTCAATGTTCGTTGTTTTAAATTTACTTTTCTTTCCATTAATTCAACAAATAGACATTGAGCCCCTGATCTGACCTTGGTACTACTCTAGGTCCCAGACTACAGCAGTAAGCAAAACCCCACAAAGTCCCTATCCTCAGGGAGCTTTCATTCCAGTGGGAAAGACCAGATAGAAAAGAAAACTCAAACAGTTCATTAGAAGATAGTCAATACTACGAGAAAAATACAGCAAGAAAAGGAGATGGGAAATATTGGCATCGGTGTTGCAGTTTTAAACCAGGTTGCCAGGGAACGTCTCTCTGAGACAATTAACAGTTGAGCAGAGACTTGAAGGAGGAGAAGTATCGAGCCATGAAGATAATTAGAAAAAGCATTTAATGCAGAGGGACCGGTGGTCAAGACCCTAAGCAGGCAGTGGGGTGGGTGTGTAGGAAGTGCAGTTAGCAAGACTGGGGAGGGAACGGGGCTCTCACAGCTGGCAGGGGCCTGCACATTAGGAGGCTCTGTGAGGCTTTTATTCCGAGTGAAGTGAGGACAGCAGCGATTTGGAAGGAATCCATTGGCTGCTTTGTGGGAAATGCCGTAACTAGGGTGAGAGGTGATTCAGACGAGAGTGAAGCCGTTCTCACTCTTGTCCGCAGACGGGTTGAGAAGAGACTGGACTCTCAGTATATCCTCAAGACACATTGGCAGATACACATTTTGCCTTAAGGAACTAGAAAGCTGGTTCTACAGAAAGAGGACAGAATTCGGAAAGTCCCTCCAGGGACTGTTGGGTTGCACACATCTGCTACTCCTCAAGCGAGGCTTCGGAGAGATCAGAAAAGCAATTCTGGAGCCTGTGCCTGTGGTCCCAGCTACCCAGGAGGCTGAGGCAATGATCTCGGCTCACTGCAACCTCTGTCTCCGAAGTTCAAGCCATTCTCCTGCTCAGCCTACCCAGTAGCTGGGACTACAGGTGCACGCTGCCACGCCCTGCTAATTTTTGTATTTTTAGTAGAGATGGGGTTTCACCACGTTGGCCAGGCTGGTCGTGAACTCCTGAGCTCAGGTGATCTGCCCACCTCGGCCTCCCAAAGTGCTGGGATTACAGGCCTGAGCCACCGCGCCTGGCCCCATCTTAACGATTTTTAAGTGTAGCCTTCAGTAGCATTAAATAGATTCACATTGTTGTGAAATAATTCTTTAGAATGTTTTCCTCTTGTAAAACTGAAACTCTGTAACCATTAAAGAACTCTCCAATTCCCTCTCACCCCAGTCTCCAGCAACCACTATTCTACTTTCTGTCTCTAGGAAGAATCGGCAATTCTTTAAAAGAGTTTTTCTGGGAAAATGGGGGCCCAGAAAAATCTGCATTTCTAACCTGTTCCTAAATGATGGCAACAGTGCTGATATGGGACCACACTTCATAACCACTGGTCTATGGCAAAGGCTGCCAATCCTAGGTGAACACTGGACTTGTCTAGAGGATTGTAAACCGTTCTGAAAGCTGAAAGCCACTCCCAGACAGTCAGATTTAATTGACTTGGGATGTGGCAGGAACGTTTGTGTTTTTAAAAGTTCTGAGGTATTTCTAATTTGCAGCCAGATTGTGAAGCTTTGATCTTCAACAAAAGGAGAGAAAGTAGATACCTGGGGATCCAGCTTGTAGGTTGAGTAGGTTACAAAGAGTGAAGAGCTCATAGACATTCTTCTATGATTCCTTCAATTATCCAGGCAAAATTGGAAACCAGATCAGCTGAGAGCAAGGCTGGAAGATGAGCTTTTGGAGGTTGTAAAAAGGAAATATGAAAGAGAGTTTGAGGATGATAAGAGTGTGAATAAAGTGGAGGAATGTCCTTTTGCTAAGTCTGTGCTTACGAATCTCAAGTTAGATCATCCAGAGAGCTCGTGCGTTTTTTCTCACTCTACGTTTCACTGTAGAGGGGCAGGTATGGAGTAAGCAGAGGCAGATTTAACTGTGCTTCTTGCTTCTCAGGGAATCCCTGTTCAGATCCCATAAAATGAGAGCAGGATAAGAGAGTGATTGTAATAATTAACCATGGAGACAGAGCCCATATTTTTAACTCCTGAAGACATGGACTGTGGGGAAAGTGCACTGGGGGAGTGGGCTGGAAGGAGGAGAGGGAGAGGGAGCGTGAAAGTCTTGAACTTGAGATTGGGGGTTGGGAATTATTGGTAACAAGGTCCAAGGCGTGACCGCAGGCATTCGACATCTTAGGAGTAGATCCAGAATTCCTTTAGAGACAGAAGGAAAGGAGCATGAACAGAAGAAAAAACACAGGGAGATGTCCTGGGAAGCATGGTGAGGTCCAGAGGGTGCCCAGGAGGTTTGAAGAGTTGGAAGGTCCGGAGCCATGAGGGTTTTTAGCATGGGAGGCAGTGAGTGACCTGGGAATCCGGTCGTTCTTGGAGTATGACAGGCGTGATAATCAAAGGACATGATGGAAACAGTGTCACAGATCTCAGAGCAGATGGTTATGAAGAAGGCCTCTGTGCGGGAGGCTAGCAAAACACGGGGCTGCACGTGTCTGTCTCCTCTCTGCTGATACAAGCGCAGAACCTTGTTTTAATGATGAGGCTCCCTCTTGACCCTTTCCAATGAAGGCATGAAGGTTTTGGTAAAAAAAAGTCTTACTCAGAGGTCTTCCTATAAATTTCATTTACACATAAGCATGCAAAATGTTAAGCAAGATGGCATGCTAAAAAACACACATATCCTGCCTCAAGATACTTACATCTAGTGACATTAACAGATACATACACAAACCCTTTCACACAGGACAAGACGTGTGTAACAGATCCCTTAAGAGAGGTTAAAATAAAGCATCATGAGGTTTTGAAATGATAGAAGCATAGCCATTAGGGATAAGTCAGGAAAACTTCATGAGAGATGTGCCTTGAATTACACCTTGAAGAACAGTGTGGATTCTGACAGGCACAAGACAAGATTGGGAGATGTTCCACCTGGTTTAATAGAAAGAGCAAAAATAGGCCGGGCGCGGTGACTCACGCCTATAATCCCAGCACTTTGGGAGGCCACGGCGGGAGGATCACCTGAGGTCAGGAGTTTGAGACTAGCCTGGCCAACATGGCAAAACCTCGTCTCTCCTAAAAATACAAAAATTAGCCAGGCATGACGGCAGATGCCTGTAATCCCAGCTACTTGGGAGGCTGAGGCAAGAGAATTGCTTGAACCCGGGAAGCGAAGGTTGCAGTGAGCTGAGATTGTGCCACTGCTCTCCAGCCTGGTTGACAAGAGCAAAAACGTGGAAGCATAAACTCATGAGTTTTACCTGGGTCACCATCTTTCTTGGCCCAATGATGGAATCTCTGCGGGGGAACTGTGGGTGTAACACGTTTCTCCCTACCGGAACCACAGGGGACCTCAAAGGTGTCTCAGTCAGGCATGAGGTTAGCTGCAGTAACAACAAAAGAAAGAAAAAAAATCTGAACCAGGAGTGACCAAAAAAGTGTTTATTGTATTTTTCTAAAGGAAAAACAAAATAATTCTCAGGTGGGCAGTTCTGGGGCTGGCTCATGTCCTCGGTAACGCTGCCTGGGGCCTAGGTTTATGCTCTACATCCCATCTACCAGCCCTGGAGAGGTAGCTTTTCCTTCTTCTCACTGACACCTCATGTCCTCAAGATGGCAGCTACTCCCTAGAGAGAGGAGCAGGAGAAGACAGAGGAGCAGGAGAAAAGGAAGGACTAGACACAGAAATATTTTTAATCAAGAGCGGAAAGGGCCGTCCCCAAGCTCCTCACCAGGCTCCTCTCATTGGCCAGCACTGCATGGTACAGGCAGCTCTCAGTGCCCAGGTGGCTGCAAAATGGATGACTTAGCCTCAGGTACAGGAAAGAAATAAAGGATGGACAGGCATGGGTACTGCAGAAGCCAATAGAAAGCGACTGTCCCAAATCCCAAACTGCACAGTTCAGACCTTCAGTGACAGTCAACAGATGATGAGGTTGTGGATAGCAGGATTATAGAGTTCTGTCTCTAAAAGGCATAGCTAAGAAATAAGTGTAGAGTAGTTGGCAGGGGTAAGAAAGGTTGCAGCCTCGGAGACCTGTGATGTGTTTTTTCAGAGAGGGCGGGAAGTATGTAAGAAGCAAGGAATGATGGGATCTGAGATAAAAGGGTAGGAAGAAAGGTGGTAAAAATATTTGTTTTCAAGAGAGAAAACCAATCAATCAGACGTTTGCAAGCTGTGCTTTGACTAGGCTAGAAAGGAGAAAAAATGAAAGTTCAAGCTGGGGGAGGACCAATATCTGCTTTTTCCATGGAATGTTATAAACGTTGTGGAATCCTTCTATAAAATGTTACAAACCAAATACAGAAATAATAAAATTATTTTGAAATATTTGGTAAGTGTTGGAGGCAGCAATGAGCATGCTGACCTAGATCTCCTTTACCATAAAAGGATGTTTTAAATGAACGTATAAAGCTTAAGCAGCTTAAAAGCTTGTCCAATGGGTAGGGAAGAGAAAATGGCAGAATAAGACGAGGGACCCAGGTGTTCAGATGTCCCTGGTCTGGGCTACAAGTTGATGCCACACCACTTCTTGTGTCACACACATGCACACGTGTGACCCCCACACAGAGACACCACCAAAAGGACTCCCACAGAACCAAACAGAAGACAAAAACAAAGAGCCAAAGAAGGAATTGAGGGTTGTGATTTACCTAAGAGCTGAAATCCAATTAGTGTGGCAGGTTAATGAAAATGTTGGAATCCATTGTGTCAATAACCACCACTGACCACCTTATTTCTTATGTGTCTAAACTTAAACCACCCATGGTGTTTTGTTTTTTTTTTTACAGATGTATTTTATTTTTTTTTATACATACCCATAACTACAGAGAACAGTAAATACATCCCTTTGTATTTATTTCTAAGTTGCAACAATTAATGCAATTTAGTCAATTCTGTTTTTATCTATTTTATGCTGGAGAATTTTTAGGCAAATTCAGGAAAATTATTTCATACTTAAATAATCCAATACATATCTCCAACAATCAAGATAGTTTTCTTTTTAATATAGCCAGAATTTCATTGCACCTATTCAAAATTAAAAAAAAAACATAATTTCTCGATATAAACTAATATCCAGTCCATGTTCAAAGTGCTCCCCTAGAGAAAACATTTAAAAATAAAGTAAGATAAAATAGGTAATTTGTGCTAAGGATTTGCATGAGCCATTTGTTGAACCCATACCAGTATTCACTTTTTAAAAGTCACACTGCATGCTCCTTGGACATTCTGGCTGTCATCCTTCAGTGCCAAGCCCCCTGCTTCTTCCTCAGAAGCTCCAGGGCACCTCTTCTCCTGGCCTCAGAGGTAAGCTTTCTTAGTCCCACCTCCCCGTGCTCCTGAGAGAGGGTCAGCAACAGGGTCTCCTGACTCACCTGCTCTCACAGGAGCCCCATCCCTTCCCTCACTGAAGCTGGGGGAGAACCACAACAAAACAACCAGCACCTTTCACGGCAACAACTGCAGTTTCTCCTAATTCTTCTTTGTTCTTTTTAATTCCTTCCTTCTCTCTTGTCCCTGCATGTTCTGCATGAAAAGACAGATACAAAGAGAAATTTGATGACATCTCCAGGCGTCCATGATGCATAGGGGCAGCTCGCAGGGAGCCATCTTTGTGCAGGAGACTGGTCTGCAAGCCGGCCCACGGCTCGCTGGGATCTCTCCTCCTGATGCATTGCCCTTGCCGTTTCAGCCTGGAGGCAGGATGGTGGCACGTCTGATAATTGCATAGTAAATTCTATATGAACACTTGGAAGCTGTGTCTTCCTGAAAATTACATGGTAAATAATTACATTTGTGGGAAACAAATAATTCAACTATTCGTTACCATGTCAAATGCAATTTTAAGATCTGATGAGGCAAATCTTGTTTAGGAGATGAAAACAGAAGATATAAACCAGATAATTGCCAAGTGATTAAACAGGAAGTGCCATGCGTGTATGATTAATGCAAAATGCACAGATAGGCACTGGGGAGCGCTGGGCAGGGAAGGAGCTGGAGTCTCCCCCACGGCCTCGTGCTCTCTGAGCCAACAGCAGCAGCAGAACTCTCCAGGAGGCATTGGGTCTAATAAGCTCAGGACACGGCAGCCTGCGCAGGACGATTTTGTCTATGTGCTTGGTCCATTTAAGGCCCTCACCTTTTCCCTAAAGAGTTCATAGTCTCACTGTTTCCATCTTCCTTTCTGCCCCTTAAGTTCCCTGTGGATCCTAATTCCCTCTTCCATGATTTCTGCTCCTACTATTCTTTCTGTTTAGCTGAAGGGGGCTTTTCCTCACTAGAGCTCCCACCTCGTCATCTGTTTGAAAGTTTCCTTGCAATTGTCCTTTTAAGAATATTCTGTTTGTAACTCATCTTTTCTATGCTTAGCAAGTCAGCTGTGGACTTCTGCTCCTAAGAGGACCCCTGGGTCTCCGTTTTCCTGTTTCTGAACCTCTCAGTTCTCCCCATATCCCCCCATGCCTCACCTCCAGCCTGCTCTGATCTGGCTGAAAACACCACATGTGGGTGTAATCATGTGTCATTCCACTCCACAGCAACCCCATCCCCAGGGTGTTGTATGTCCAGCAGTTCTCCCAAAATGAGTCATGCTGAGTCCTTATGAAAGCAAGCATCACATGGATAAATTCCTGGAAAGATACAACCCTCCTACCTTAAATCAGGAAGAATTAGATACCTGAACAGACCAATAACAAGCAGTGAGATTGAAGTGGTAATAAAAAAAATTACCAACAAAAAAAAAGTCCAGGACCAGACAGATTCACAGCTGAATTCTACCAGACATTTAAAGAAGAATTGGTACCAAGTCTATTGACACTATTCCACAAAATAAAAGAGGGGCTCCTCCCTAAATCATTCTATGAAGCCAGTCTCACCGTAATACCAAAACCAGAAAGGACATAACCAAAAAACAAAACTACAACCAATATTCCTGATGAACATAGATGCCAAGATCCTTAACAAATTACTAGCCAACCAAATCCAACAACATATCAAAAAGATACACTGTGCTCCACGGGCTCATACCAGGGATGCAGAGATGGTTAAACATACACAAATGAATAAATATGATACACCACATAAACAGAATTAAAAACAAAAATCACATTATCATCTCAATATACGCAGAAGAAGCATTTGGCAAAATCCAGCATCCCTTTATGATTAAAACTCAGTAAAATCAGCATACAAGGGACACACCTCAATGTAATAAAAGCCATCTATGACGAACCCACAGCCGACATAATACTAAATAAGGAAAAGTTGAAGGCATTCCCTCTGAGAACTGGAAAAAGACAAAGATGCCCACTCTCACCACCTCTCTTCAACATAGTACTGGAATTCCTAGCCAGCACAATCAGACAAGAGAAAGAAATAAAGGGCATCCAAATCAGTAAAGAGGAAGTCAAACTGTCAATGTTTGCTGCCGATATAATTTATACCTAGAAAACCCTAAAGACTCCTCCAAAAACTCCTAGAACTGATCAAAGAATTCAGCAAAGTTTCCAGATACTAAATTAATGTACACAAAGCAGTAGCTCTCCTATACACCAACAGCAACAACCAAGCAGAGAATCAAATCAAGAACTCAACCCCTTTTACAATAGCTGCAAAAATAAAAATAAAATACTTAGGAATATACCCAACCAAAGAGGTGACAGACCTCTACAAGGAAAACTACAAACCACTGCTGAAAGAAATAATAGTTGACACAAACAAATGGAAATACATACCTTGCTCATGGATAGGTAGAATCAATATTATGAAAATGACCATGCTGCCAAAAGCAATCTGCAAATTTAATGCAATTCTCATCAAAATACCACCATCATTCTTCATAGAACTAGAAAAACAATCCTAAAATCCACATGGAACCAAAAAAGAGCTCACAGAGCCAAGCAAGATAGGGCAAAAAGAACAAAGCTGGAGGCATTACATTACCTGATATCAAACTATACTGCAAAGCCATAGTCATCAAAACAGCATGGTACTGGTACACAAATAGGCACCTAGACCAATGGTACAGAATAGAGACCAGAAATAAACCCAAATACTTATGAAACTGGATCCCATCTCTCACCTTATACAAAAATCAGCTCAGGATGGATCAAGGACTTAAATTTATGACCTGAAACTATAAAAATTCTGGAAGATAACATCTGAGAAACCCTTCCAGACATTCGCTTAGGCAAGGATTTTATGACCAAGAACCCAAAAGCAAATGCAATAAAAACAAAGATAAATAGGTGGGACATAATTAAACGAAAGAGCTCTTTTGTGCGGCAAAATGAATAGTCAGCAGAGTAAACAGACAACCCACACAGTGGGAGAAAATCTTCACAATCTATATATTTAACAAAGAACTAACATACAGAATCTACAATAAACTCAAACAAATTCCCAAGAAAAAATCAAAACAAAAAATCCCATCAAAAAGTGAGCTAAGGACATAAATAGGCATTTCTCAAAAGAAAATATGCAAATGGCCAATGAACATTAAAAAATGCTCAGCATCACTAATGATCAGGGAAATGCAAATCAAAACCACAATGCAATATCACCTTACTCCCGCAAGAACGGCCATAATCAAAAACAAAAAATGGATGTTGATGTGGATGTGGTGAACAGGGATCAATTCTACACTGCTGGTGGAATGTGGACTATTATAACCACATGGAAAACAGAGTGGAGATCCCTTAAAGAACTACAGGTATAACTACCATTTGATCCAGCAAGCCCACTACTGCCAATACTGAGTATCTACCCAGAGGAAACTAAAGCATACCAAAAAGATGCTTGAATATGCATGTTTATAGCAGCACAATTTGCAATTGCAAAAACGTGGAACCAACCTAAATGCCCATCAATCAACAGTGGATAAAAAAACTGTGGGAAAGAGAGAGAGATATATACACACACACACATATATATATATATATATATATATATATACATTGATTTATATATATATATAAAATCACAGTTTCTTTATCCACTCATTGATTGATATATGTGAGACATATATATATGTATATATATATGTATAGCATTTGCAGCAACCTGGATGGGATTGGAGACTACTATTCTAAGTGAAGTAACTGAGGAACCACACATACACACACACACACACACGCACACACACACATATACATATATTCCATCATATATATATATTCCATCATATGTATATGAATATTATTCTATACGTGGCTTGCAAATTATCCCAGCAACATTTGTTGAATAGGGTATCCTTTCCCCCATATATATGGTGTAATACTATATATATACACGATGGAATAATATGTGTGCGTGTGTGTGTGTGTGTGTGTGCATACATATATATGATGAAATATATATATGATGGAATACTACTCAGCCATAAAAAGGAATGAATTAATGGCATTTGCAACAACCTGGACTAGATTGGAGACTATTATTCTAAGTGAAGTAACTCAGGAATGGAAAACCAAACATCGAATGTTCTCATTCTCAAGTGGGAGCTAAGCTATGAGAATACAAAGGTCTAAGAATGACACAGTGGACTTTGGGGATTCAGGGGTGAAGTGCGGGAAGGAGGTGAGGAATAAAAGACTACAAACTGGGTGCAGTGTATACTGCTCGGGTGATAAGTGCACCAAAATTTCTCAATTACCACTAAAAAACTTACTCATGTAACCAAACACCACTTGTTCCCCAATAACCTATGGAAATAAAATATTTTTTAAGAAAAGAAAGTAGGCATCATATTACACTCAGAAGCCCCATTTCTTCAAAGGTTCATGAAAAGACAGGAAGCTGGATTCTTAGAGGAGGGAGTGAGATTAATAAAGCAACCAGAGAGATCCTTATCAAAAAACATTTTTTTTTTCAAGAGGCATGCCATCATGCCTGGCTGTTTTTGTATTTTTAGTAGAGATGGGGGTTTCACCATGTTGGCCAGGCTGATCTTGAACTCCTGACCCCAGGTGATTCAACTGCTTCAGCCTCCCAAAGTGCTGAAGTTACAGGCATGAATGAGCCACCATGCCTGGCCTGTGTCAAATAATTTCTCCAGCCCTGGAGAGCCTAGGAAGGCTGTCAGCTGGCCATAAAATAGGGTCCCTGTTCCTGGAAAAGAGGAGCTACTAGGCTTACAGGACTTGAAAGACATCTGTTGTCCATCTGTACTTGAGAAATGGAAAGGGTGAGAGGAGGTAGAGGAGAGTCAGTTTCGGGCAGGAAGGAGAGCCTGTGTGAGGAAGGTGACCTAGAAGAGACAGACTTGGAGTCCCAGGGCGACTTTCCAAGTGCCTGCTAACAGGTCCTGTTCCAGATGCTGTTTACCTTACCCCTAGCAGAAAGCCTTCAGAGAAGGGGAGGGTATGGCCAGGGAAACTGAGGCTTGGGCAGGGAAACCATGCCTTGAGAGTCAAAGCTTCTCCCAAGCCTCCCAAACCAGGGCTTGGGAGATCAGAGGGTGCTTCTCCTGTCCTAAAACTTCAGATAGAAGCCTTTGGGTTGGGGCGTTCTTCCTTTCCTGGCTATGATCTCTCCTCTCTGACGGCTTTCAGCATCGTCTATCTACTGATTATTTCAACAGTGTATCTCTAGGCGGAAACCCATCCTGAAACACAGATTTATGTAGCATATTGGTCATGCCTACAGGAATGTGTGCAAGGAGGCTCTTGAGCTCAGCCACCTCAGGCCCAAACCCTTTTCTCTAAGTTACAACCATCGAGGAAATTGACGTGTCGTGCCCATCATTGTCCACAGCTAAACCTGCTTGTTCTGTTTCTCCTCTTCAAAGCCACCTGCCTGTCTATGAGTTAAGCCTCCAAAACAAGTCTTTAATCAGCTCTTTCCCTTCTCTGCTACCA
>PVKV010019580.1:26305-41988 GCA_004027835.1 Alouatta palliata | reverse complement strand
AACCATGACCCCCCCACTGTCACACCCATAACCATGATCCCTCACTGTCGATGAAGAGGGAGACCCAGGCATCTCAGGTCAACTTCCCCTTTTTTGCATTTCTAAGACTGTAAAACGTAGCCCTTTTCATATGTAATTCCTAAGACTGTAAACTTCCCCTTTTCATTCCTAAGACTGTAAACCGTAGCCCTTTTCATTTGTAATTCCTAAGACTGTAAACTGAAACCCTTTTCACATGAAATTCCTAAGACTGTAAACTGAGACCCTTTTCATATGTTAAGCTATAAACCTAAGATTCTTCCACATGTAACATCTAAAGTATAAACCTATGTAAAGAAAGGACCTTCCTTTGTTAGGGGAGCTTGGCTGTTGAGGCAACTGTGCCACCTTACTCCCGGCCGAATTAAACTCCTCCCTCCCATATTCGGTGTCCGAGAGATCCGTTTCCCACAGCCGCTCCTGCTACGTCACCACCCCATAACCATGACCCCTCACTGTCACCACCCCATAACCATGACCCCCACTGTCAGCACTGCCCCTTGTTGCTTCCATCATCAACATCTCAGTCACCATCACCACACCACAGTGCTTGCCACTTCCTACTGCCACCACCTTTATTACATGAGCACCCCAATTCCAGGCTGCTTTCTTGTGACAACGGATTTTGCTGATGAAGGGTAAGGGAGACAGTCTCGGGTTCAGATTCCAGTCCTAGTCATTACTGGCTATGTGTCTGCGGGCACGTTTTTCAATCCACTTTTCCTAAGGCACAGGAAGAACAGGATATCCCAATTCAGACCTTGTTTCCTATAATAAGGCATCCCTGAAAATCACAGATGGGCTGCCTGGCCCTCCAGAGGGTTAGGGTTAGCCTGTGAGTTCCTGCACCCCATCTACTCACCCAGCCACATGGCAGGCCTCCCAGGAGTACGTGACTCATGGGATGGCGTGGCTGAGCCAGTGACAGAATGACGATGTTCTGTGGCCAAGTCTCTGGAAGATTCCACCTTGTTTCAAAGATCAGATGAAACCCCAGCTGACCAGCAGCTCCTGCACCCAGAGCTGGGTGTGGAGGACACAGCCACATTGAAGGCTTTTCAAGCTTGGCCTTGGAGGAGCCTTGCCTCTAGCCCCTGTTTCTTCAAATAAGCTGTCACCAAAGAGAAAAGTTTCGCTTTCTGTGGCTACCAGAGCTGAGGGGTCTGGTGAATTCCAAAGCATTTGCTGAAATACCCATTTTGTGTTCTGACATCCGACTCTAATTGCCGAGCAATGATCAAGAGCCTGCCTGTGCTGCAGTAATCATCGCAGTGGCCACAGGCCCACCTGGCAGGCGGGTGGCAAGGCTTAGGTTGGGCAGAGCCTGGCACACAAAGTGCTTGCTCCACGTCACCGTTCAGCTGTTATTACGACAATTATCACTGGGTGTGGGTTTACACTGGCCCTGGGCTGGGTCTTCTATTGAGAAAACTCCACAGCCATTAAGCCTCCCCCAGCCCAAGACAGCCACTGGGCACAGGCAGACTGGCAGGAGGTTAGGGGGGCGAGGAGGAACACTTCAAGGGAGCTGAAGACTATGCCTGTTCCTGAGGTGCCTCCTCTGTCCACCAAGGGCCAGCTCCAAGTTCCTGCGTGGAGGATGCCCTCTGACTCTGAGACGCGTTTCCTACCCTGGGCTTTCACAGACCTGGGGGACTCCTGAATGCTCATGGTGCCACCAGCCTGGGAGCACCTTAAGGCAGAGAACACACCCTGCTCATGCCTGGATGACCAGCGCCTGGCCCAGCCCCGACGGGAGATACTCCGGGAGCATGCTGGGGGGCAGGTGTGGGTGTCCTACCCATCTACCTCACCAGGGGCAAGAACAGCAGCTTCTTTGCTGAGCCTTTTGCCAAGTAGGGGGCCCAGAACCACCCAGCCTGAATCTGAGACTTAGCCCTGGCTGAGCTCTACTTCCAGGATGGTGAGGGAACCCAGGAGTCCAGGAGCAGGGGAGGGCGGCAGCAGCTCAGCCTCATGAAGCCCACGCTTGTCAAGCCTCCCAAGGACAACGCTTTTTTGCCCTTCTTGCTTCTAATTACAAAGAATTAGTCAGTAGAGTGGCATGCTTATGGACAGTGCCGAGTGACAATACCGCATGGCTTTATTCATCAATGGGAGGGGCAGATCCCATCCTGCTGGAGACTGCCACAGAATCTCATTCTCTGCGACTGCTTGGAAGCCCAAGCCACTTCCCAGCTGAACCAGTGACTCATTAGACTTTTTTCTGGCTCCTTCTCCCTCTCTCTCCTTCTCTCAACCCTCCTTTCTTCATGTTTGGCTGGACCAGTCAAGAAAAGGCATGGTGCAGAAGCACTGTGCAGGTATCGGACCCCTCCCCTTTACAGGTGAGCCTGCTGAGGCAGAGAGGGGCCCCCAGAGAGGAGGCGGCAGAAATGAGCACAGAATCCAGGAGTGTGACTCCTCAATCAGGGAAGAGCCTGCCATGCAAGGTGGGCTTGCCCCAGAGAGGTCCCTGGGGAAGGGAGGTCTCAGGAGCAGGGACTCAGCTTTGAGCTCAGCCACGTCACTCTCCCTCTCTGGCCTCAGGACTCTTCAATGGACACTGGGAAAGTTAAGCCATGTCACCTGCCCAGTGTAAAATCTGAGGACAAGTGGAACATCCAGGAATGGGGTTGTCACCTTCACTCCATCCTGGCTCTGGAGAGAACAACACTCTCTCTCCCACAAATGCCTGCAAGAGACTGAAGAGATGAAAACTGCCTCGGCAAGGGGTCATACTCATCCTCAGCCCTGGTCTCTCTTTCTGGGTTCATAAAGAGGGGCCTGAGGCCATTCCACAGCCTCCATGGAGGGCAGCCTTTCAGAAAGTGAAGGGAATGTCCACTGCCAACCTACAGCAGGGATACGGGCTTGACGAAATCATGGTCTAAATCTGTAGACAGTCAGCTAAGCCAGTTTTCGGAAGAGTTCTCAATCCACTTGTGGCCTCAGAGCCTGACAGTCAATTGTCATCACCATCATTACTACCTATGACACCCACATGGCCAACACCCTCATTGCCTCCACCAAAACCGACTGTCACCACCACCAATTCCAACACTGACACAAATGCCCTCATTATCACCCCCAACCTATTCCCTTTGACATCACCATGATGGCGATTACTGTTGTTACTCTCACCATCATCATCACTGTCCCAGATAATGATATCACCATCGTCTTCACGATCATAACTATTGTCATCACGTGAGCATCAGCTCCACTGTTATCATAATCATTGCTATCATTATTGATGCTGATATCACCATCCCCATCATCACTATGAGGGCTAATGATTTCATTGTTTTCACCATCATAATCATCACTGTCCTGTCAGCATTCTCATCACCATCATCATTATTACTGTCATTACCACTGACGGTGATATCATCACCATCACCATCATTATATTCACCATCATGTCTGTCACCATCATCATCACCACCATCATTATCATAAACATCACCATCATATCAGCATTATCTTCACCATCATCACTATCACCCTCACCACCATCACCATCCTCACCATCATCACCATTACCATCATTATCCTCACCATCATCACCATTACCACCATCTTCACCATCATCACTATCACCATCACCATCATTATCTTCACCATCATCCCCATCACCCTCACCACCATCACCATCATCATCACCATCATCACCACCACCATTATCTTCACCATCACCCCTATCACCCTCACCACCATCACCATCATCATTATCACCATCATCACCACCACCATTATCTTCACCATCACCCCTATCACCCTCACCACCATCACCATCACCATTATCTTCACCATCACCCCATCACCCTCACCACCATCACCATCATCATTATCACCATCATCACCACCACCATTATCTTCACCATCACCCCTATCACCCTCACCACCATCACCATCATCATTATCACCATCATCACCACCACCATTATCTTCACCATCACCCCTATCACCCTCACCACCATCACCATCATCACCTCATTATTTTCACCATCATCACTATCACCATCATCATCATCACCACTATCACCATCATCACCACCATCGTCATCAACGCTATGATGGATAATACTGTAATCTTTGTCTTCACCATCATAAACCTCACCATCACTATAGTCACATCGCCATCATCAGCATCGCCATCACCATCATCATCATCATCACTGTCACCATCGTCATCACCATCATTACTATCACTATGATTGATAGTGACATCAACACCATTACTAGCAGCAGCAGCATCACCTTCACAATTATCATCACCATCATCGTCATCAGTTCAACAACACTATCGTGATTATCACCATTCCTACCACTGTCATTCTCATGACCTTCATTAAAACACCGCTGTCACCGTCATGGCTACCATTAATACCACTGCACCTCAACACGATCCTCATGATTGTCATCATCCTCGCTAGCAGGATCATCTTTCCCATCATCATCTTCATTAACATAATCCTCATTGCCATCACTTTTATCTTTGTTATCACCAGCAACCCATTACCACGCAGCTACAACCCTCATCACTTTCATCACCAGTACTCTCCATGCCCAACCTCCCATTGTGGCCATACTCATCATCTGTATAACTGTTAATGCCATGATCAGGGTTATCGTTCTCCCATCTACCCACCTTATCTATCCCTAACCTTCCGCTCTCCATCTAGCAATTCATCCCCCCACCAGCCTCTGCCCCACCCACTCATCCACCCTCCTGAGGCCCAAGGATGGATAAGCCCAAACTGCAGTCCTCCTAGAATCTGACATGTTCAGACCTCCGGGGCACAGCCCTCCAGGAACTCTAGAAGGGTGCACCAGGGACTCCAGAGCCCAGAAGGAGAGCTCACTGGTGCTGCTGGTGTCTCAGGACAAAACCTGAGCAGCTCCTGAGGAGGTGACGGGGCAGTGGGCAGCTGCATGAGCCTAGTAGACTCTGTCCCTTTCCTCTCTGTCAGGAAAGCGTCAAGAGGCTCCAGAAGGATACAACCCTGGGATCAGAGAAGAGAGGACTCTAAGGGGTGAGGCCCCAGGGAGTCAAGCTCCCCTGCCACACCCTCAGCTAGTGGATCAGATTCCTTGCTCACTCCTAGTTTACTTAGTGAGGAGCCCTCGTGTTGATTCACCT
Source organism: Alouatta palliata (assembly GCA_004027835.1). NCBI lineage: Eukaryota > Metazoa > Chordata > Mammalia > Primates > Atelidae > Alouatta > Alouatta palliata. The sequence goes on along the minus strand of PVKV010019580.1, from coordinate 36,803 downwards.
TTTTTTTGTTCAACAATGCTTTATTGAAGACTTCCTTTGGCGACACAGGTGACTCATCACACCCTGACATTGAGGAGTTCCTGGTTTGTTCACAGGAGGCCTTTGCCAGAGGTAGGAAGTGCTGAGAGCTGCGGAGGTCCAGGGATGGCTCAGCCTCAGGGAGGAGCAAATACCCTGAGAATTGAGACACCAGGGAGTGGGGAGTTGGGCAGGGACCTGCAGCCACCTCACAGAGAAGAAGACTGGGGTCCAGGTGGGTGCCCCAAAGGAGCCCCACCAACTGTAGCCTCCTTCCATTGGCGGTAGTACCCAGGATTCCCACTCTCTGCTGGCGTCGGCGCTCCCAGCTTGGTGAGAGCAGAGACCTGGGGCCCTTGATTTCAGCTTCGATTCCAAGTTGGGAGGCAAGTCCCCTCCTCCACCTTTCCCCACACTCGCTCTCTCAGCCTCCCCCCAAGGAGCGCCAACCTCTGGCTCTGGCAGAACAAGGTGCAGGGCCTGGGTCTCCAACTCTGTTGGTCAAGTTTATTCTGCCCAGGACCCCGCTGTATGCTGCTTGCCCCATCCCCGCTACCCCACTTCCATTCCTGCGAGGGGAGTGCTGGGTCCATCCCTGAGCAGAACAAACTTGGCCACATGCAGAAACATGAGAGACTCACAAGGAATCACCTCTCAACACCATTTCAGAGGCAGACCCCGGAGGGGGACCACTCTCATGACTCAGGATCCTGTGGAGTGATGGTCAACCCTGCCGAGAACAGCCATGGCCTCTCATCAGACTCCCTGGAAGGGGAGCCTACCATGAGGCCTTTTGTCCAAGAGCTTTATTGAGGGGGTCTCTCAGGAGAAGCAGGACTAGGAGGGGAAGGGCTGGGCAAGGCTTTGTTCTCCGACGGAAGCCAGCTTCAGCTGGGCTCACTGGGTGCCGTGGGGCATGAAACCACTGAGTAAGTGCCCCTGGAGGTGGAGGGCGGCTTCCAGACCCTGCGCCAGTCAGTGCAACAAATTTTCCAGAACCGAGGAGCGCCAGACAGCAGGAACCGTTTGTACTCTCTCTTGGTTTCTGTCCCTCTTCTCCGAGTGTGATGAGGTCAGGAACTCGGGAGGGGCTCAGCTCAGGGTGGCTCTGAGCTACAGTGGAGGTGCCAGCTGGGCTGGGTCATCTGAGGGTTCCACTGAGGAGGCGTCTGCTTCTAAGCTTATTCACACAGCGTCTGGCAGAGGACTCAGTTCCTCACTGGTTGTAGGCTGGAACAGACACACACACACACACACACACACACACACACACACGCACACACACATGCCAGCTCCCCAGCGGGGCCCAGGGACAGCTCTCAGACCCAAGTCGTTCCTGACCCTCCCTGGCTCTTGCTGGGGCATCAGTGAGCAGCAAAGCAGCCGAGGGGTCTGCGCCTCTCCTTCAGCACCTCGGACAGGGCTCGCCCAGGGCCTCGGGGGCACTGGAGCCTGCGCCCTGCCTTGTGTGGGCAAGGAGCAGGTGGCAGGGGCCCGCCCAGCCAGGCGTTTCTGGGCAGTCTGAGGGCCGGATCCCTCTCCCCTGGTGGCCCTGGGACAAATGCCCTGGGAACCGCGAGCGAAAGAGGAGCGCACGGAGGGCGGGGAGACGGCAGCCATCTTGTACTGGGGTCAGGGCAGCCTCTGCCTCTTGCTTACTCAGGCTCCTCGCGGAAAATGGGAAGGATGGGGTCTCTCCTCAGAGGCTCGTCGGGAGCACGCAGGGATGCGGTACCGTGGGGGCACAGGGAGCCCCACCGCACTCTGCTGGTCTGGCCACTCCCCCTCCTTGCCAGGTTCATTCAGTGAAACCCAGAGTCCCTCTTCTCCTAGAGTGACGAGGGAGACCCTGCCCACACTCACAGCCAGTGAGGCAGTGGCCACTGTCTGGGGCCATGTCCTGGAGGCGAAGCCGTGGTGCTGGTGCGGCCGAACCGTGATGCCAGAGGAGGTAGCGCCATGGTGCTGGAGTTGGGGGGACAGCATCCTAGAGGGCGCTGGAAGGCGGAGGCTGCTGCTGCTGTGGTTGTGGGTGGGGGGGCCCACCCCGTCCAGCACCATGGCCCTGCCCCATCCAGCACCGTGGCTCCCCACCTTCAGCACCATGGCTCCACACCCTCCAGCACCAGGGCCCCGCCCCCTCCAACACCATGACCCTGCCCCATCCATGGCCCAGCTCCAGTAACCCCTGGAGGAAGGAAGATCTGTGCCTCTTCTCTACAAGGTCCCAGTCCCTGGGCTCAGTCAGTGTCTCCACAAGGCCCCTTAATGCAGGGGCTGTCTGAATGGGTACAGGGCCAGGCAGAAGTTTGCTTCCCCTGAGAGCCACCCCACCCTGGGACCTCCCAACACCCTGCCAGTCCCTTTTGCCATGTCTCAGGACAGCCTCCTGATCCCTGCAGTAAAGAGGCCCCAGCTGGTGACTGAGAGAGACCAAAGCCCAGGGACCCATAGCCTCTGAGGGTGGAGCCTGGAGGAAAGGGTAGGGCCCCGCCTCCAGGACTATGGCCCCTTTGTTCTGGCGACCAGGGGCCCTCCCCACTGCTGGGAAGGTGTAGCCCTGGGTGCTCTCCCAGCAGCCACCTGGACAGGCTGGGGGTCCAAACTTGGGGGACTTCAGCTGTGACACCTCTCCTCCACTACAATGAGTCAGCTCCCCCGTCCACCCCCAGGACTGCTGCCTGCCACCCAGAGGACCTACACTCTCCGTCAGTGTGGAGCTGTGTTGGGGGCGAGAGGAGGGGAGTGTGGCCAGGGACGGCACTGAGTCACCGTGGGGGAGGAGGCAGGAAGACGGCTCTTGACTTCTCTGGGTTAGGAACAAAGCGCACACCCGCGGACACCCATCCCCTGGTCTCACTCTCCATATGGTCCACAGGGGACCGGGCCAGGGCTCAGTGTATGCCTGGGGTTGGAGTAGAGTTGGGGCCAGGGCCAGATCTGGTCCTCCTGTCCTGGCTGCCAGAAAGAAGCGTCCCTATTAGGCTGGAGCTCTGGCCTTTGGGCCTCTGTTGCTCAAACATGCCCACGTTCCACATTTGCTTCAGGCCCTCTGGTGCGCCCTCCCGGCATCCGTCCCTGTGGCCATGGCCTCCGCTCACTCTGACCAGCATGTAGGAAGCACACTGCCCGCCCCGTGCCAGGCACTCCGGCCACCCAGAGGAATCAGCCTGGCGGGAGCCAGGAAGCAACAACACCTTCCCATAGACACGGAGGGGTCAGGGCCCGGGCACTGATGTCTCCCTGGGGTGGGGGGAGCCGGAAGGAGCTGGGAAGACTCCTCTCTTCTTGCTTTCATACCTCTGTTCTTAATCTGATTTCTAGTGAGCTGATACCTTCCCTGATGTGCTCAGACCAATAACTTAGAAATACCTTTGTTGTAAGAAAAAAACAATTACCTAGCCCCAGGAATTTGTCATTAGGCACAAACGGACCAAGACACCCTTCCAACGCCCCTGGTACTTCGCAGGCCAGAGGAGAGTGGGCAGGGCGTGTTCTGGGCGATGACAGGGACCTGGGCTGGCCATGGGAGGGGACAGCAGAAGGCGGCCATTGGAGGTATGGGAGGAGAGGCGAGTTTTTCTGAACTGACTCTGGGAACAAGGACAGAAGGCAAGGAGGAAGAAAGCAGGCTGCAAGGCCCTTCTCCCCGTCCCCCAGGAGGCCTCAGGGAGCCCTTGCCCGGCCCTGGCCCCCGTCCACCCAATCTGTCCTGTGGCGCAACCTCTAACGCCTGCCCTTCCCTGCATTCCCTGGGCTCTTCCCAAGAACCCACCTCCCCAGGAGTTGGACCCAGGCCCCTGCCCCCAATGAGAATGGGGCATTTGGAAATGCGGCTCCTTCAGCCCTGCTGGCCCCGTGCTGCAGGGGTACCAGGCCCCACCCCAGCCCCTGCCAAGGGCTTCCTTGCTTCCTGCATGCCTTACTTTCCTCTGAAATTTGCGTCTCACCTTCCTGCAGGGCCACTGCACCCAGCCTTACGGAGATCCTCCGGGATCCTCTGGCCCTGGCCCCGCTGCCATCCCACAGCCCACACAGAGCCTGTGGCTCCACACACCTTCACTGCCCAGACCCACGCCGGCCTGGCCCCCTGGCTGCCCTGCCTCTGAGCTGATCCGGGAGGAACCTGCTCCATGGGTTGAGGGCACCTGCAATCCCTGAAGAGTCCGGCAGAGGGCACTGTTCGCTGCCCGAGAGAACACAGCAAGCGTGGGTCTGTGCGGAAGGGGGTCTGTACCACCCACCCACTGCAGGGTCCACAACCTGCAGCACAGCCCCTGCCTCCTGCTGGGGGGCTGTCCTGGGAGGGGCTGTCACCGCCCACTTGGCTTTCTGGCCTCCGACTGGGGGGTAGCCAGTGAACTTAGATACCAAAAGCCACCAAGGCCCCCCACCCTCTGGCGTATGCCTCCCCCTGGCCCACTGGCTGCCCAGGGCTGGCCCACAGCTAGAAGGTCAGCTACTGCCCACAGACACATCCCCTACCCTGCTTCCGCCCAGTCTGTGCAGTCCGGGCCACAGCTGCTCCCCCAGGGTGGACCCCAGCTCTGCTGTGGACACAGGGGCTCAGGGTGCTGAGCAGTGTGCCCAGGGCAGAGGGCCCAGAAGGAGACAGCCAGGCTTCCAGGGAGGGAGTGTGTTCAGAGGCAGGTATCCCCGGGCCCAGTTCCTGGCAGCCTCCGGCAATCCCAGGAGAGACTGACGTGTTGGGCATTTGCACCCATTGATTCTGTCAGAGAACTGTGGCAGCGCCAGGCAGGCTCCTCCCAGGCACCGGGGCACCAGCCTGTTCTTTGGCCGGGGAGAGCAGGCCAGGCTGAGGCCTCTCCACAAGGGCATCCAGAGTTGGAGTCCTGTGGCCAGACCCTGGGCTCCATTGTACTGTGCCAGGTGGCAACTTCGGGAGCGTGAAATTTCTCAGGCAGGGTAGGCACCAGCCAGATTCAAAGGTCAGAGGACTGCCCAGAAACCCCTCTGCCAAAGGGCCAGAGAAGGGGACACACCGCCACAGCATCCACAGAGTGAAGCCAGGGGTCCCAGGAGCGTCCCGAGTCCCCTGCAAAAGGGCTATTGTAGGGACACTCATGGCCCAACAGCTGGCCTTGCCCTGTCCACCTCTGTTTGATGCAAATGTACCCCCTCCAAAACCCAGGTGCTACAGCCACGAAGGACTGAGAGGCAACGACGAAGCCGTGAGCCTGCTCTCCTAAGGGACCAAGGCCCTTACGAGGCTGCACGCAGCGCTCCTGCCTTGCCCTCCGCCTTCTGTCATGGGAAGACGCAGCAGGAAGCCCTTCCCCGGACCAGACCCGGCGCCTAGACCTTGGACCTCCTGCCTCCAGAGCTTTGAGAAGTAAATCTCTGCTCTTTAGAAATTACCCAGCCCCAGGAATTTGTCATTAAGCCATAAACAAACCAAGACACCCTCCCAATGCCCCTGGAACTTCGCAGGCCAGAGGAGAGTGGGCAGGGAGGCAGCTCTGCCCTGGGCTCCAGCAGGCATGGGAACCACGTGTCTGCAGGCCAGGACTAACCGAAGGCATCAGCCTCAGTCTCCCCACCAGATAACTGGGGACGGGACAGGACTCTGCTCCTCCACCTTGAGCAGGAGAATCGGACTTTTTTGAAATGGAGTCTCACTCTGTTGCCCAGGCTAGAGTGCAGTGCCATGATCTCGGCTCACTGCAAGCTCCAGCTCCTGGGTTCACGAGATTCTCCTGCCTCAGCCTCCAAGCAGCTGGGATTACAGGCATCCACTACCACACCTGGCTAATTTTTGTATTTTTAGTAGAGACGGAGTTTCACCATGTTAATCAGGCTGGTCTCGAACTCCTGACCTCAAGTGATCCACCTGCCTTGGCCTCCCAAAGTGCTGGGATTACAGGTTAAGCCACCATGCCCTACCAGGAGTCTGACTGTCCCCAGCAGAGACTCAGCATCCTAGAAGTGGGTGCTGTGTGACCTTGGGCAAGGCTCTAGCCCTCTCTGTTCCTGGGGTAACTACCTGCGCCCCTGGAGGGTGGTGGGGATGGGAGCACTGATGGGGAGGAGGTACTGGGGCTGCCGGTGCTCCAGGGGCTAGGTCCGGCCAGTTAGGAAGGGGCAGTGTGGAGGGGAAGGAGGCTGCAGGAGGACTGGCATCCCGTGGCCCAGCACCCAGCCCAGAGCAGAGCCTCAAAGCCTTGTCATCCCCCTCCTGGCTCTGGGCCCCAGCTCTGGTCTGAGGCCTGTGGGGCACCCACACACACACACCAAATTCCCCCGCTCGCCAGGGCCCAGGCCGAGCACAACTCCCCCAGCCAGGGAGGGGCTGGGCTTATTCCCTCCCTGTCCTCCCACGAGGCTCCTCTGCAGGTGGTGGCAGCTAGCAAGGTGTGACGCAGGCCACTTACTCAGCACCCAGGGCTGGCTCACCTCCCAGGTATCTGGGCCCTCGTCAGTGGAAGGAGGGTTTTGTGCTTGGGGCTGTGCGTCAGCAAGGAGCCCCTGATGTGCTGGTAACGGTGGGAGGACGCCTTGGGCTGGGCACCTTTGCGGGCCCCTTTCCAGGTGTGGGGGGCGACAATAGGGGGGAGTCTCCCCCTGCCATCCTTTCCCCATGTGCTCTCGTGGGTGATCCCTGTGAGCTGGGAGACAGTGAGGAGCCCTGGAGGCTGGTTTTTTTGGGGGGTCAGTTTTTGAGACAGAGTCCCCCTCTGATGCCCAGGCTGCAGTGCACTGGTGCCATCAAAGCTCACGGTCTTGACCTCCTGGGCCCAAGTGATCCTCCCACCTCAGCCTCCCCATGGCGTAGCTGGGACTACAGGTGTGAGTGGCCACGCCTGGCTAATTTTTAAATTCATTTTGTAGAGATGGAGTCTCATTATGTTGCCCAGGCTGGTCTTGACCTCCTGGGCTCAAGTGATCTGCCCACCCCAGCCTCCAAAAGGGCTGGCACTACAGGCATGAGCCTTCGTGCCTGGCCTGAGCCCTGGAGGCTCTTGGTGGGTGCAGCAGCCCCTCCAAAGCCTTGGTGGAAGATATTTTTCTGTGGGAAACCAAGGACACACAGAAGAGGGCCTGGGCGAGGACCCCTCCACCCTAGAGTGGCATTGATGCTCCCTGTTTTCTGCTCCACCCACCTGTCACCCATGCAGCCTCAAGAGCAAACCCACCCCTTGCATCATCCCCTGGCAAACCTGTTACGGATCTCAGCAAAGTAAAGTAAAGCCTTTGGCAGACACGGTCAAGCACCACTGCTACTAACTGGCGCAAGCCCCTGCCGGGATTCAAGGCCGACCACGCTCAGCGTTTCCCACCTGACTCAGAGCCGCCCTTTTCCAGGGGGGTTTGTCTCTGCATCGCCTTGGGTTGATTCCACCTGTCCTCCCTCATTCCCGTGCTGTCCTCCCTCATTCCCGTGCTGTCCTCCCTCATCCCTCTGCTGTCCTCCCTCATCCCCCTGCTGTCCTCCCTCATTCCCCTGCTGTCCTCCCTTATTCCCCCACTTCCAGGGCACTGTCGGGGACTGTGCGGGCCCAGCCAGCCAAGCCCCAACCTGGAGAAGCCACTCACTCCAGGAGCCCTCCACCACCAGCGTCCAGCCCTGTGCCCCTGAGGCTGGCTGTGTCTGCCCACGCTGCTACAGCCATCCCATGGCTCTCATTTCCCACCGGGGCCTAGGGGCCAAGGATACCTAATTCTTGGAGCGGAGTCGGGTTGAGCCCAGAAAGCCCACCTTGACTGACAGTCCTGGAAACACGTGGGCCTGCTGAGTCGGGCAGACCAAGGGGTGCCGGGAGAGAACGCTGACTCTGGAAGCATCCAGGCTCTGTCTGGGGAGGTAAGATGCTTCACAGGAAGGGCCCGCGGTGGCCATGACTCCAGTGGCCACGTGGTTGAGGCCCTGGGCAGCAGCTCCGCGACTGAAAGACTCTGAACCCACCCTGAGGCTCCACGGCCTTTTCTCCACCTCGGAGACTTTCTGGGGCTCAGTCTTGTGGTGGCCCTCATGCTGTTTGGGAGGCACGGAGTGGACCATGAGTGTGAGTTAGGAGGCTGAACTGCCCACCTCCACAATGGGTGCCCAGGAGAGCAAACATGGGACCCGCTCCTCCAGGCCTCAGCCTCCTGTGGAATGAGGAGAGAAGACCCTCCGTCACTGGCCGCCCCGAAGAAGGGTGCAGGAGCCCTGCACAGCCTGGGCCCCAGGAGCAGAGTCCGCATCCAGACAGCAGGAGAGGAGGGCTCCGTGCAGTCGAGAAGGAGCCGGTATCTCAGCTGGCCTCCTCCAAGGGTCATTCGGACCTGCAGCCCCACCAACCTGCTCCCCTCTGGGGGCTCCTGTCCTCCGCCTCTAAGGAAGTTCTGAAGTCAGCGGGAGACCGACAAGGAGCACATTGTGAACTCTGGTGCTGAGGTCACTGGGGAGAGGCCTGGCCCCCGCTTCCTGAGGAGCGGAGAGACCTGGTCCAGTAGGGTCAGGAGGGAGCAGTCACAGCAGGCCTGTCGGTGAGGGCCAGGGTGCCAGATGGACAGGCAAATGAGTGGACAGATGGACAGGGGGATGGGTCGACGGATGGACGGGCAGACGGTGGATGTCGGACAGACAGACAGGTGAATGGATGGGCAAGTGGATGGGTGGGTAGACAGGTACAGGCAGATGGATGGATGGACAGACAGGGGAATGAGTGCTAGATGGACAGGCGGACGGGTGGACAGACAGACAGGCTCCTTCCACTTAGTACTGCTTAATTCTCCATACTGAAATGACCTATAAATATATGTCTACAGCTCCAACGCTGGCTCAGCCCAGCACTCATGGTGGTGCAGGTGGCCCTGGGGAGGGAGGGTCAGCACTCGAGGAGAAACGGGAGGACAGCACGGGGTCCTTGAGTGGCCCCAAGAGACCCACAGCAGCCAGAGCAGGTTTACAAACTAGATCTGGGTGACACAGCCGTCCTTTTTAAAGGTTTTAAAGAAATCACAGTGACATTTTGATCCCATTTATGAACTGGGAAGCCAGGCCTGCCAGCCCTCTGCGCCATTTAATGTCAGCAAATAAAATTCAGTCGGTAAGAAAGTGCTGTAAGCCCTTGATCACAGCACAAGGCGGAAGGGGCTCGGCATTGCCACTTGTGGAAGGAGGCACTAAGGGCTGTGGACCGGGGCTGGGCCGCATGGCAGCCACATAACCGTGGGGGGCCCGGCCCAGGCAGGTGGCAAGCAGCCAGGGCAGGTCTGCTGGCATCACATCTGGGAGTACCTACAGAGCACCCACCGTGGAAGGGCCCGGGCCAAGCAGAGATCAAGGACAAGGGTCTCCCAGGCTGGGCCTTGTCTAGGGGGAATCTCTGGGCTTCTGAGATTTGCTCTTACTACTCAATCAGGACAAAGAAAGGAGCCGCCAGGGTTCAAGCTTCCCTTCTACAGAGCAGAAGCCTGTGTCGCCTCTAGGTTCTGGAGGAAAATGGCCCTGGGTGGTTCCTGGGGAAGACCGAGGCAGGTGGCTGCAGGTTCCTGGCCAGGAGGGCCGGCTGGGCAGGGGAGGCTCTGTCCCAGCTCCTGGACACACACGTGCACACATGCATTGCCACAGTGCATGTACACATGTACGCACCCTCACGGGAGCACATGAGCAGCACACGCACAGGGACTGCACAAGGAGCGCCTCGTGGAAATGGACACGCACCCACATGTTCAGAAAGCCAGAGGCTCCCTCTCCAGTCACAAACAAGGGGATGTCTGCCCACCACCCCGTGAGCACGGGGGCCACCCAGGCCTTTCCTGGTTTCTCACTCTGCACCAATGGCAGCACGAGGCTCATGCCAGGATCATCCCCTCCGTCAGGCCTCTCCCATCCCACACTGCCTCCCTCTCCTTTCTGAGCACCCGCCAGCTCCCAGGCACCTGCAAGGCTGGCCCGAGTGCCCCATGGAGGGTCCCCAAGCACAGTTGGGGAAAGCCACAGCCTCACTTTGTGCAGTCAGCTTCCAAGGAAGCCTAGAGAGTAAGGGGACACATGCCTATCCCGAAACAGCAGAGACCCCGACTCAGCCTCCTCTGGGCTGCCCCCATCTCTTAGTTCTGACTCCAGGAATCACTCCAGGCATAGAACATGAATGTGAAGGAAAAAGGAGCCCACAGCACGCTGATGACCCCTGCAGATGTGATGGAGAGGACAATTCAATCAATTGAACACTTCGATTGAGTTCCATAAACAGAAAGGCTGTTCATTTACTTTTTTTTTTTTTTTTTTGAGACGGAGTTTCGCTCTTGTTACCCAGGCTGGAGTGCAATGGTGCGATCTCAGCTCACCGCAACCTCCGCCTCCTGGGTTCAAGCAATTCTCCTGCCTCAGCCTCCCGAGTAGCTGGGACTACAGGCACGTGCCACCACGCCCAGCTAATTTTTGTATTTTTAGTAGAGACGGGGTTTCACCATGTTGACCAGGATGGTCTCGATCTCTTGACCTCGTGATCCACCCGCCTCGGCCTCCCAA
>PVKV010019580.1:0-26205 GCA_004027835.1 Alouatta palliata | reverse complement strand
TTCATTTACTTAATTGTCGAGCTGCAATAAAGCGGTTTTGTTTCAACTTCTGTCCTTTGCAAGCTGTGGATGCAGCCCTCCTCTTACATAAGCGGCCTTCATTGGTGACCCTCTGTGAGGGGCAGGGACCTCACCACATACAGAAAGCCTGTGCATAGGCTGAAGGGGTAATGGGGCATGGGAGGGGCACTGGAGGTAGAGGCTTTAGGGCCAGTGACCAGCAGACTCTGGTTTTAGGAATAAACTTTGATGAGGTCACTGGCCAGCATGGTAGGCAAAAGGCCTGGGACCACTTGCCAGAGGGAGACCCTGGCCCCACAGTCCCGCAGAGTGGGGCAGGGCTGAGCCCTGGGGAGGTCAGAGCATTCAGCATCTACAAGGGGCCTTAGAGAACCCCAGTATGCCCCTCCCCACCCCATCACACAAGAATCCTCCAAGGCCTCCCAGCCAGGGCTCCTCCCTGTAAGAAGCTGCCCCCCTGACTCTGTCCTCCTCCCCTAACTTTGAGCTTTAGGGAGAGAGAGGTTTATGAAAGTCCTCATGAGACACAGCTCGTGATGGAAGTGAGTTCGGCGAGCCCTGTTGCTGAAGACACAGCCTCCATCTGGGTCTTGCAGGGGAAAATTGGACCCTTTATGGAAATGTATCACCCTGAAAAAGGGGCAGTGTGGCTTCCTCATTCTGGGGAAAGGGGGTTGCAGGCAGTGGGGCTGAGCCATAGGAGGGCACTCTGTCCACAGGCCAGAGGCCCCTCTGTGCAAAGGAGCAGGTGAGCCTGGAGACCTGCCACCTCCCCATGCCTGTCATGGCTGCCACCCTGCCCAGTTCAGGGTGTCTCCTCACCAAGAGCCAGGGTCACAGGAGGATGAACCCAGCTCCTGGTCCCACAGATTTGGGCTCAGTTCTAGCATGCCCTCTCCCTAGCCCTTGCCCACTGAGCTCAGCCCCCATCTGAGATGAAGAGGTGACAGCAGCTGCCACCACCACACCCAAGTCCAGGTTTCTCCCTATCCCCAGCCTGGCCAGGCCTTCCTGCCCCTCAGACGGCTGTGCAGGATGGCATGGAATCCAAGCCCAGGGCTCCCTGCCATAGAGCCCACAGAGCCCCTGGCTTCCCTCAGGGACCCCAGGGGAACCGCAGCACCACATCTGCAAGTCCCCAGCTTCAGCCACCCCCTTAGGAGAGAGGACGACCCGGCCCACTTGTATCTGGGAGGAGGCTGCGAGCCAGGGGAGAGCCTGGGCAGTGGCCCTGGGGAAAGGTGGGTGGGTGGCTCTCCTACCCAGGGAAGGGTCAGCATCTTGGCCATCTTTACAGCCCCGAAAGCCCATGACACCTCCCCTGCCCTCTGCAGGCAGCAGAGCCTCTGGTATCTGGAACCTGGGCAGGTGGAAGAGAATTGGGTGTGGGAAGAAGGGGAGGGCTAGAGGAGGCTGGTGGAATGGGGGCATGGGCTCAAGGCTCAGCCCAGGACCTCAGAAGGGAAGTGGGGAGAAAGCAGCTCCACGTGGGGCAGCCCCTTTCCACTGCCTGCAGCTGCACATCAGACCCAGCCTCTGCTTGTCCGTAGGTGTCCTGGGCCCCTGCCTGTGTCCAGCAGAGCTGACCTCTGAGCCAGGCCCGCAGTCACCTTGTCTAGGGTGACGATGAGGCTACATGAGGGTGCCGGTGGCCCCTGTCAACCTTAAAAATATCAGGAAGCATGGAATATGGTTAAGTGTAGTTTATCTGCACACAATGCTTGAGAAAGTCCACCTGAGTACACAGATTCCAAAGAATGGAAGTTGATGCTCCAAAGTGGAGAGGTTTTGGGTATATAGATAAGGTTTGGGAAGCTTAACAGGGCTTCAACACTGTCCACACAAAGCCAGCACATCCAATTAGGTGAGGCCGTGTTCTTTTCAGGAGAGGTGTATTGAACATGGAGGATGGAAGTGTCAGGGGGTCTTCTGTGCCTTCTGGTCTGAGTTGGGTGCAAGATAATAAAGAGGGAAAGGTCCAGAACTGGGAGAGGAGGAGGGCTTATCCCACACATCACTGACTATTAATTGTGAACCTCAAAAACAGGAGACAGGTCTCATTTAATTTAGAAAGTTTATTTTGCAAAGGTTGAGGACACACACTGGTGACACAGCCTCAGAAGGTCCTGAAGACATATGTCCAAGGTGACACATTTTAGGGAGACATAAGACATCAATCAACATTTGCAAGATGAACAGTGGTTCAGTCTGGAAAGGCAGGACAGCTCAAAGCAGGGAGGGGACTTCCAAGTCACAGGTAGATAAGAAACAAATGGTTACATTCTTTTGAGTTTCTGATTAGCCTTTCCGAAGCAGGCAATCAAATATGCATCTATCTCAGTGAGCAGAGGGATGACTTAGAATAGAATGGGAGGCAGGTTTGCCCTAAACACTTCCTAGTTTGACTTTTCCCTTTAGCTTAGGGATTTTGGGGCCCCAAAATATTTTTCTTTCACATTTTCCCCTTTTCTTTTAAAAAATCTTTTGGAGAAAGCATTTTAGAAGAAAATGGGTCTCTGGTCTCAGGTTTTGTCCAGTCTCTCATGGCTAAGATAGTTTGTTCCTGTACAGTCAGGTCCAGAGTTATTAGAAAGCTGATTTTTAGAGGGTTGTGAAGTCTCATGCTCTATGAAAATAAAATAGGGGGAGGAAGGGAGAAAAACAGCAAACTAAAGAACAGTCTGGGAAAAATGGATATAGGCCACATTACTTTGCAGTCCATACATCAGTAGGCAGGTATGAAAGTGGCTTCTGTTGTAAACAGGTTGCTGTTATTTCCATCTGAAGTTTAAGTTGCCTGGCTTTAGTTTGCCAGACTTTATGGAAGCACAGCTTAGTTTTCAGTGACTCCAAATCAAGAAAAATGAGGGGAAAAGAAGGAAAAAAAATTGAAAACATTATCTTGAAAACTTGTAGCCAAGGAAAATTAGAATTCAGTCAAAACTTTAGAGAATAATAAAATTTTAAAACATTAGGCAAGACTAGAATCTAAAAACAGGTGTACTATAGGTTTTGAAATGTCATTTTTCTTTCTCCTGTTTCCAATTTTTACTAAACACAAATCATGGTAGGACTGGTTTGCTTTATTATACTTGTCCTAATTATTTGTATTCAGTGCAGCAACAATAATTATTTTTTACATAGCCTTTTTGTTTTGAGACAGAGGTTTCCTCTGAGTACATCCATGGATTTGTGCCTCTTTGTGATAGTCCCTGGGCCTTGAGGAGTTGAATAGCTTTAATTTCTGGCCCTGTGTCTTAGAAATGCAGTTTATTTTGAATGGCATCTTTTACTGGGCCTAAACATGGGGCTTTAATTGCTGTCAGTGTTTAAAATTTAGCAGAACTTGGTGTCGTTTTTACACCCAGGAGTCAAAGCCCTGTAACTCAATGTCACAAGTACTTTCAATGGGCATACAGAGATATATGGATGTAAAAACTTCAATTTTTAAAAAATTTAATCTCAGTTTTTTTCCTAGGCAAAGCAAAACTTAATAATATGACAACTTGATCACATAAAGTTTTTGGTTTTTATAAAAATACATCCTCTTATTGTGATTTTCACAGACCATTCATGACATGCTTGTACTTTTGGGTTTGGTCTGAATATCCCTCTTTTTTAACCAGTAGTCATTTTACTATAGGACTAAATCGACCATACAGGATTCTTTCTCATATAAAATTATTTCTCTTTAAGCCTTCTTATCAAATAAAAGCCTTTTTATTTTTATAACTTTCTTTACATCTCTTGTTTTTTGGTTTCTTTTACTTTGTTTTATACATGACCTTTAAATAAGATTTGAATGAGACAAAAATTGCTCACCTTTTTTTAAAAGGACACACTTATTTAGAAAGAATGTTTTCCTATAAATATATTTTTATTGGAAAATACACAAATAATGAAATATCTACGACTTAATTTAACTTTAGATGAGTTTGCCTACAAGTATTATCCCATTACATTTACCTAATTATTTTAATTGTTCACCTCAATTATCTATGAAAACAGCAACAGTCATCATTTAAAGTTATAGAACTGCCACTGCAAAATTATTACTAACACAGTGAAAAAGATTTGACCTAACTGACTCCATCTTGACTTGAACCTCCAAGCTGTCCTTTTTCATTCCTGAGTGTAGGTCAAACTAACTTGGGAGGAACTTAGTTTATCATTTAGCTTTGAAACAAAGATTGTAACAAACCCTACTGGCTATGGACTAGACCACCTAAAACCACAAGATTAGAAGTTATGGTAATCTTACTAAATTCAAGATGTAGCTATTTTTATTAAATCAATATCAATGTCTTATTAAAGATTACACAAGCAAAAATCTTGGCTTATAGTTTTGTAATCTCTATGCCAAATTTTGACACCTTATAGTATTTGGCAGGGAGAAGTATGAAATTGCTTAATAAATGCAAACAAAAATGTATGCTGGCAGTTCTGAAGACATTGCTAATATTACTTTACCAATAATTTTAGAGCTAGCTTATTTGTTAAAGATTTTACTTAAGTTACGTAAACTTCGAAAAGCATTTGATTAGTATTTTCTTTTTTTCCTGAAATAGTATTTGATTCAAGTGCTTTTATTTTCTTAAGCGAATTAATCAGAGCTCTTTTATATATTTTCAGTAGTGAAATGTTGTGTATACAACAAGTGAGTAGTCATATTAGGCATACCAATAGGAGTACTTCTTGTAGGTTCCTAAGACCTCCTTTTTCTCCCCAGCTTAGACTTGTAAACTCCTGATAACCTGGCTATTGTTAACTAAATAACCCTAAATCTGCATATTGAAGCAAACTACTCTTAGATGAAAAATCAGATAGCAAAGTTTACATCTCAAGGTAGAGAGAGAAAAAATCTGGTGGTGCTAAGGGGATACTGAAGATGTATGCCAAATCAAACATAAAATTTATAGAAATCTATCACAGGATTGTATAAGGAGACAACTTTTGTTTAAAGACTACCTATATTCTTAACTGGATCTCTGAACTTTAGACAGAGCCCACACTGAATCAGGATTCAGTCTGAATCAGGTCTCCACATGGGAGAATTATTATGAGAGTAGACTACGTGATGCTTTTACAGGGCACTTAAAAAAAATTTTTTTTTTTAAATGAAAACTGATATGGTTTCGCTATGTCCTCACCCAAATCTCATCTTGAATTGCTACCCCCACAATTCCCACATGTTGTGGGAGGAACCTGGTGGGAGGTAATTAAATCTTGGGGTGGGTCTTTCCCATGCTGTTCTTATGATGGTGAATAAATCTCATGAGATTTGAGGGTTTTAAAAATGAGAGTTTCCCTGCATAAGCTCTCCCTCTTTGATGCCATCCATGTTACACATAACATCCATGTAACACATGATGCCATCCATGTAACACATGATTTGCCTCTCCTGGCCTCCCCCCATGATTGTGAGGCCTCCCCAGCCATGGGGAGCCGAAAGTCCATTAAACCTCTTTCATTTGTAAATTGCCCAGTCTTGGGTATGTCTTTATCAGCAGTGTGAAAATGGACTAATACAGTAAATTGGTACCAGTAGAGTGGTGCACTGCTGAAAAGATACCTGAAAATGTAGAAGTGATTTTGGAACTGGGTAAAAGGCAGGGGTTGGAATAGTTTTGAGGGCTCAGAAGAAGACAGGAAAACATGGGAAAGTTTGGAACTTCCCGGACACTTGTTGAATGGCTTTGCCCAACATGCTGATAGTAATATGGACAATAAAGTCCAGGCTGAGGTGGTCTCGGATGAAAATAAGGAGCTTGTTGGGAACTGGAGCAAAAATGACTCTTGTTATGTTTCAGCAAAGAGACTGGTGGCATTTTGCCCCCGCCCTAGAGATATGTGGAACTTTGAACTTCAGAGAGATGATTTAGGGTATCTGGCAGAAGAAATTTCTAAGCAGCAAAGCATTAACGATGTGACTTGGGTGCTGCTAAAGGCATTCAGTTTTGTAAGGGAAGGAGAGCAAAAAGTTTGGAAAATTGGCAACCTGACAATGTTATAGAAAATAAAATCCCATTTTCTGAGGAAAAAATTCAAGCCAGCAGCAGAAATTTGCATAAGTAACAAGGAGCCAAACGTTAATCCCCAAGACAATGGGGAAAATGTCTCCAAGACATGTCAGAGGTCTTCACAGCAGCCACTCCCATCACAGGCCCAGAGGCCTAGGAGGAAAAAGTGGTTTCATGGGCAAGGCCCAGGGTTGCCATGCTGTGTGCAGCCTAGGGACTTGGTGCCCTGCATCTCAGCCAATCCAGTTTTGGCTGAGAGGGGCCAAAATATAGCTCAGGCCAAAGCTTCAGAAGGTACAAGCCCCAAACCTTGGCAACTTCCATATGGTGTTGGGCCTGCGAGTGCACAGAAGTCAAGAACTGAAATTTGGGAACCTCCACCTACATTTCAGATGTATGGAAATGCCTGGATGGCCAGGCAGAAGTTTACTGCAGGGACATAGCCCTCATGGAGAACCTCTGCTAGAGCAATACAGAAGGGAAATGTGGGGTCTGAGACCCCACACAGAGTCCCTACTTGGGCACCACCTAGTAGACCTGTGATAAAATGACCACCATCCTCCAGACCCCAGAATAGTAGATCCACTGACAGCTTGCACCATGCACCTGGAAAAGCCACAGACACTCGATGCCAGCCCATGAGCACAGCCAGGAGGTAGGCTGTACCCTGCAATGCCACAGAGGTGGAGTTGCCCAAGATCATAGGAACTCACTTCTTGCATCAGCATGACCTGGATGTGAGACATGGAGTCATAGGAGATGATTTTGGAGTTTCAAGATTTGACTGTCCTGCTGGATTCCAGATTTGCACAGGGCCTGTGGCCCCTTTGTTTTGGCCAATTTCTCCCATTTGAAATGACTGTATTTACCCAATGCCTGCACCTCATTGTATCTAGGAAGTAACTGACTTGATTTTGATTTTACAGACTCATAGGTGGAAGGGACTTACCTTATCTCAGATAAGACTTTGGACTGTGGACTTCTGAGTTAATGCTAAAATGAATTAAGATTCTGGGAGACTGTTGGGAAGACATGATTGATTTTGAAATGTGAGGACATGAGATTTGGGAGGGGCTGTGTCCCCACCCAAATCTCATCTTGAATTTCCACATGTTGTGGGAGGGACCCTGTGGAAGGTAACTGAATCATAAGGGCAAGTCTTTCCCATGCCATTCTCTTGATGATGAATAAGTCTCACAAGACCTGACAGTTTTATGGAGTTGGAGAACAAGTGATCATCACACAAGTGATCATTCTCTTTGCCTGCTGCCATCCATGTAAGACATGACTTTCTCCTACTTGCCTTCTGCCATGATTGTGAGGCCTCCCCAGCTACAGGGAACTGTAAGTCCTTTAAATTTCTTTTGTAAATTGTTTCAGAGGGTGCAAACCCCATGCCTTGGTAACTTCCATATGCTGTTGAGCCTGTGAGTGCACAGAAGTCCAGAATTGAAGTTTAGGAAACTCTGCCTAGGTTTCTGAGGGTGTATGGAAATGACTGGATGTCCAGGAAGAAGTTTGCTGCAGGGGTGGAGCCCTCACGAACTTCTGCTAGGGCAGCATGAAGGAAAATGTGGGGTGGGAGCCCCCACACAGAGTACCCACTGGGGTGCTGCCTAGTGCAGCTGTGAGAAGATGACCACTGTCCTCTAGACCCCAGAATGGTAGATCCACCAATAGCTTGCACTGTGCACCTGGGAAAGTCACACTCAATACCAGCCTGTGAAAGCAGCTAGGAGGAAGGCTGTGCCCCCCAAAACCACAAGGGTGGAGTTGCCAAGACCATGGGAACCCATCTTTTGCATCAGTATAACCTGGATGTGAAACATGGAGTCAAAGGAGATCATTTCGGAGCTTTAAGATTTGACTGCCTGGCTGGATTTCAGACTTGCATGGGGCTTGTAGCCCCTGTGTTTTGGCCAATTTCTCTATGCATGTACCCCCACTGTATCTAGGAAGTAACTAACTTGCTTTTGATTTTACAGGCTCATAGGTAGAAGAGACTTGCTTTGCCTTGCCTCTGATGAGACTTTGGACTGTGCACTTTTGAGTTAATGCTCAAATGAATTAAGACTTTGGGAGACTGTTGGGAAGGCATGATTGGTTTTGAAATGTGAGGTCATGAGATTTGGGAGGGGCCAGGGGTGGAATGATAAGGTTTGGCTCTGTGTCCCCACCAAAATCTCATCTTGAATTGTAATACCCACAATTCTCACATGCCATTGGAGGAACCCAGTGGGAGG
Organism: Alouatta palliata; assembly: GCA_004027835.1. Taxonomy (NCBI): domain Eukaryota; kingdom Metazoa; phylum Chordata; class Mammalia; order Primates; family Atelidae; genus Alouatta; species Alouatta palliata. Next base: position 17,921 of record PVKV010019580.1, on the reverse strand, counting down.
TAACTGAATCATAGGGTGTCTTTCTTGTGCTGTTTTCATGGTAGTGAATAAGTCTCAGATTTGATGGTTTTAAAAATGGGAGTTTCCCTGCCCAAGTTCTCTCTCTCTCTGCTGCTGCCATCCACGTAAGATGTGACTTGCTCCTCCTTACCTTCCACAATGATCATGAGGGCTCCCCACTGATGTGAAACTAAGTCCATTAAGCCCCTTTCTTTTGTCAATTGCCCAGTCTCAGGTATGTCTTTACTAGCAGTGTGAAAATGGACTAATACAAAGATATTTCTAAGTGTCTAAACTACACTCTTCCTTAAAAACCAAAGGTAGTCTCTGTCGCAATAACTATTCTAATGAAAAATTAGGTACACAATACAAAATTAAGTGGTTTAAGAGACAAACATGTCTGTTTACATTCTTGGGGTTCCATAAAGAAAAACAGGTTTCTCCCCCAAAGGGAGTCCAGGACCTTCTCCATTTTCTTTAAGGAACCCCAGGCTATTATAAACTATTTCAGGTCCCCCATGGAGCAGAGGGTGCAAGAGAAAGAAGAGACAGCAGAAGCAAATGAAGAAAATAGAATTCAATCAACTGAGAAGAAAAAAACCTTTGCTCAAAAAAAAAAAAAAAAAGACAAGGTCCGAGGAGAGGAAAAAAACAGAAACAAAAACATTAAGGCCTTTTACACACACACACACACACACACACACACACACACACACACACACACACGTTCACACACACATCTTGGATGTTAGCTTTAATTCAGCCGACTTTCAACTATTGAGCTCCTTTATCTTCTTTCACAACTCAAAAGCCTTGGGGGAACTGAGCTCCTTTTAAAACAATGTTTTTAAATCTATATTTCACTTAGGACGAATTTCTGCTACTTCAGAAGTATCAAACCTCAAAGGACTTGATTTAGGAACCAAACCCAGCTTTCATGCTGGAATAAATAGAAGGCAAAACCTTGGGCACTGAACTGCAGCATGGGGTAACAGCCACTGCTTTCAGTTTGGCCTGGCTAGCAAAAGGTGGCCTTGTTATGTAAATAAAGTCCCTTAAGTAGTGAAGATCAAAAATCTTTTTTTTTTTTTTTGGTGGAAATTGAGCCACTTCAGAGGCCTTGTTCCCCATAATTTGAAACTTTCCTTCGAATTTAATCAAGTCAGATAGAGGTGGTCAAACGCAATGGGGAAAAGACTGAAACAAAAAAAGCAGAAACAACAAGAACAACAAAAAAAAGCAAAACAAACAACCGCACAACTTACACCATGACCGAGTGCTCCAATGGTAAGGAGATATTAAGACCAGTTGGATGCTAATTTTAACTTTAGCCAAGACAAACCCCAATTCAGTTACTTAAGGAGGGATGGGTCTCAGGCTGACGACTGCTCTCCACCATCCTAGAGGCAGGAAAAACCCCTCATATTCCCTGTTGAAAGTGAGCTCAAACTCCATAAAGGAGTTACCTGCCTTTCATCGTCAAGGAAGCAGAAGAAAACTTGCCTGCCTTGTACTGGAAGCAAGTACAACTCCCCCACACCACCACCAAAAAAAAAAGAGAGAGAAAAGGGAGTTGAACAGCACAATAAACGTTAAATCTCAACCAAATTTTGGCAGATCAGGGATTCTCTGGAGGGGGTGCTTTCAAGCCTCACTAAATTGTCCTATTGGTTTAAGCCATAAAGATAGCTCAAGCTGGTACCAAGCACCAATAGGAGATTTTTTCAAAGGTCAGTGACACCTCCACTCAGAATCCCTTCTGGATTACCGAAACGTGATCTGAGACAGGTCTCAGTTAAGTTAGAAAGTTTGTTTTGCCGTAGTTGAGGACACACACCCGTGACATGGCTCAGGAGGTCCTGATGACATGTGCCCAGTTGGTGGTCAGAGCACACTTTGGTTTTCTTCATTTTAGGGAAATATGAGACATCAATCAACATAGGTAAGATGAACATTGACTCAGTCTGCCCCCCTGAGATGGGTCCTTGTAGTGCCAATTCTCCTTCCCCAGCAAGGGCTGCTTCAGGTTACCATCCACACAGAGACCCTGGGGCCAGCACTGGCTTCAGAGGTTGCTTGCACCATTCAATGTCCTCTGATGGTGACCGCTGCTGTGATTGCTGGCCTGGAGCCCCTGAAGAGCTGACACTCCACAGACACCATGTGCGAGGCACTGTGTGAAGGTTGGGCCCCACAGCATGGCCCCACACAATTCAGACACTCTTGAGAGTGAAAGGGGTGTTGTTAGCAATTGTTCCAGGACAGCAGGTGCCACCAGGTCTACCCAGGGAAAGCAGGACACAGAGGTATCCCTGGCACATCCAACTCAGCAAAACAGGAGGCTGGCAGACACAACTAAGGCAGAGGCCACTGGAGGCCAAGAAAAGTGGGGAATCACAGGCAATAGGCAGGGGAAGCAATGCAGTGAAATCCTGGGCTGTGGAGTGAAATGGCTCCAGACTCCAAACTCTGTGTCCCTGACCATCCCTGCCGCTCCTGACCCTCAACCACTCATCTGTACGATGGGATGGCACTAGTGACTCAGCCAGGCATCAGGAAGACTAGATAAGTAACTGCTGCCGGGGTGTGGACAGCACAGGCCCCACTGAGTGAGTTCTGCCTCCTGTCGTCTTGAGTCCTCTCTTCCTTCTTTGCTGCTTTCTTTTACACCGGCTATTTCCCAATGCAGCATTTTTATTTCTTTAATGATTTTTTTCACTCTATTTTTTGAATTATTTCTTTAGTGGTTGTTGTAGGGATCACCATTTACATTTTATCAGAATCTACTTTGGATCAGCACCAGTTCCAGGGAGAGACAGAAACGCAGCTGCTGCACAGCTCTGTCCCTTCCCCTTCTGTGGTATTACCATTACACATGCCACACCTCTAAATGTTACAAACCCAGCAGCATGTTGTCATTATGCAATGTGGTGTTCTTTAAAGAAATGGGGAGATAAACGAAGACAAGTACATATTTATAGCTTCTGCTGCATCAACTCTTTTTTATTGTTTCTGGTTCTCTTTATCAGTTCTGTGAATTTGAGTTACTACCTGGACTCATTTCCTAGCCAGATAATTTTGCTTCCACCCATCTCCTTTGGGGTATTATTGACAAATGCGTTATACGCCTATCTGTGATAGGCCCAATAATATGTTATACCCATACTGTTTTATACAATTGCTTTTTAAATCAATTAAGAAAGAAGAAATATGAACTGTTTTAAACAATGCTACAAGTACCTCTGCTACAGTTGTTTTTAATGTGGATTTAAATAATACCATCTGGGGTCATTTGCTTTCAGCCTGAAAGACTTCCTTCCGTATTTCTCATGAGGTGGGCCAGCCAGCAACAAATTCTCTTGGCTTTTGTATGTAGTATCTGGGATCATCTTTAAATTGCTTATTTATTTATTTTTTATTTTTTGAGACAGAGTATCACTCTGTTGCCCAGGCTGGAGTGCACTGGCCCTAATCTCAGCTCACTGCAACCTCTATCGCTGGGTCAAGCAATTCCGCCTTGGCCTCTCAAGTGGCTGGGATTACAGGCACACACCACCATGCCAGGCTAGTTTCTGTATTTTTAGTAGACAGGGTTTCCCCATGTTGGCCAGGCTGGTCTTGAACTCCTGACCTGAGGTGATCTACCCACCTCGGCCTCCCAAACTGCTGGGATTACAGGCGTGAACCACCATGCCCAGCTGCTTACATTTTTGAAAGCTAGTTTGGTTGATATAGGATTCTTAGTTAGTAGTTTTTTTGGTGGTGGTGGTTGTTCTTTGAGCACTCTGAATATATTACCCCTCTTCCTTCTGGCCGTCATTGTTTCTGATGAGAAGTCAGCTGTTGATCTTATTGGGGTTCCTCTGTAACTGATAAATCATTTTTCTCTTTGGCTTCTAGCCATTTTACTATGATGGGTCTATTTGTGGATCTCTTTGGTTAACCTACTTAGATTTCATTGAGCCTTCTGGATTGTAGGTTGATATTTTTCAATAAATTTGGGGATTTTTCAGCCATTATTTCTTCATTTTTTCTGCTCCTTTCTGTCCCTCCTCTCTTCTGGTTCTCCAAGTGTATGTTGGTGCAGTTCATGTGCTATCATACATTTCTCTAAGACTCTCTTCATTTGTCTTCACTCCTTTTACTCTGTTCTTTGGATTGCAGAGTTTCCATCACTCTCGCCTCAGGTTCACTAATTCTTCTGCCAGTTCAAATCTACTATTGAGCTTGCCTAGTGAATTTTTCATTTCAGTCATTGTACTTTTCAACTCCACAATTTTCATCTGATTGTGAGACAGGGTCTTGCTGTCACCCAGGCTGAAATGCAGTGGCACAATTACAGCTCACTGCAGCTTTGACCTCCCAGGCTCAGGCAATCCTCCCACCTCGGCCTCCTGAGTAGCTAGGACTATAGATGTGTGCCACCACACCTGGTTGAAAAAAAAAATTATAAAGACAAGTTCTCACTATGTTGCCCAGGCTGGTCTCAAACTCCTGGGCTCAGATATCTCCCTGCCTCAGCCTCCCAAAGCGCTGGGATTACAGGTGTGAGTCACTGTGCCCAGCCGTTTTTTTTTTGTTTTTGTTTTTGTTTTTTTAATACAAACTATGTAATTTCTACCTTCTTCATCTCTATTTGAGACAATATTGGCTCATTCCTTCCTTTAGTTTTTACCCCCTTTGGTCATTTAGTCATGATATCCTTTAGTTCTTAGAATGTATTTATAGTAGCCACTTTGAAGTCTTTTAAATCCAACATCTTGCTCTACGTAGGCAGTTTCTACTACCTGCCTTCCTCCGCAGTGTATATGCAATACTTCCCTGTTTCTTTGCATGCCTCATAATTATCTGTTGAAGACTGGACATTCTTAGGTAACATATTGTAGCAATTCTGGGTACTAGCCAACCCGATCTTAGACTATTTTCCTGCTTTCTTTGCTTAAGTGACCGGCTAGACTATTTTAATGGCTCCACACCCCAGCGCCTCTGATTGCATCTCAGATTTTCCCCTCGGGCACAGCCTTGGTTATGCCCTCAGTCACCCTGGATAACAGTGGTCTCAAAGTGTTGCAAAGCTCTTTGTTGTCTTCCCTGACCACATTCAGATGTTAAGCTCCATTAATTATCAGCTGATTGTTCTACTGCTTTGGATAGTGCTCTGGACATAAATTACTTCACAGGCTAATCCAGTCAAATTTGGACTCCTTTGAAGGGATAGTTCCTGAAGTTAGTGTTTGAGATACTTGCATGGCCCCTAGCCAGACTATACTTTTGGCATATATCTCCAACAAACTGACTGATCTACCACAGTTGCCTTTCTCCACTTCCACTGTTGTTGAGAGAATCTTAGGCTTGAACTTCACACTCTGTTACAAATGAAGTCAGTTCCTGTGGGAGGAATTGAGAGCTCTCTGTTCTACAACCTGCTTCTCCAGTGGCTCTGGTGTCTGGGGTGAGGACAATGTTGTATCTTCCCCTAACTTTGGGAACTGAGTGTTTGGTGGTGGGGGGATCAGTAACCCCAGGTTTCCCAGGCTTGCCTCTCAGCGTAGAATCCCCACTCTACACGTAAGGCCCACTAAGTGTTGCTGCCTGCTTCCATCCCTCACACCCTGAGCTCGCCTCCTGTCTGCCCTGTGTCCAGCACTGCCATGAGGCAGTTCTCCAACACTGTCTCTGCAGAAGCCTCTGGGCAGGGGTTAGGAATTGCCAACTCCTCTGGTGAGGTCACTGCCACATCCTTGAAGCCTACAGAACTGCCTCGACCTGAAGCAGGCTGGAACCCCTACTCTCTCCTTACAAGGATGGGCGGGGGCTCAGATATAATTGCTGGCAAGGGCATGGAGGCACAAGCCTAGGTCAACTTTCACTGCTAGATGAGTCCTATACTCGCTCACTCATCCTCTACAACCATGCTACCCAGACCCCCTTGCAGCCAGTTGTACTCACATGACTGGGACCTGGCTCAATGGACAGGAGCAGAAGTGGTGTGTGCAAACCAAGGAAGTGGTCTGCTTTCTGAAGGCAGACACAGTGGTGGGGATCAGAGCAGCTGTCTTGCAACATCTTCAACCCTGTGGCTCCCATCATGAGATACACATGGCATGTCTTGGTATAAAAGAATACCTGAGGCTGGGTAATATATAAAGAAAGAGGTTTATTTGGCTCACAGTTCTGCAGGCTGTAGAAGCATGGTGCCAGCATTTGCTTCTGGTGAGGACTTCAGGGAGCTTCCACTCATGATGGAAGGCAAAGGGAGCAGCATCACATGGCAAGAGGAGGAGGAAGAAGGGAGGGAGGTACCAGGCTCTTTTTAACAAACAGTTCACATAGAAACTAATCAAGTGAGAACTCACTTGTTACCATAAAGATGTCACCAAGCTATATTCATAAAGGAAGGATCCACCGCAGTAACAGAAACATCTCCCACCAGGCCCCACTTTCAACACTGGCAATCAAATTTCCACATTAGAAAGGACAAAAGTCCAAACTAGATCATGGCAGGAGGAGCCTGGTTCTGCCAGACAGTCGAGCTGATTCACCAGCCCTGATTTCCCTTCTCGGCTAGTATGTGGGCAAGAACTAGGCTGCTATCTTGTGTAACTCCAGGGTCCCTCTGTTACTGGCACTGGTTAGGGTAGGGTGGCACTCCCCCAGGGTCCAGGCCCTGGCCATGAAGTGCTCTGTATTTATCGCCTCTGTCATGCTTTACTCATGCCAAGTCCCCCAGGGGCCTGGCCCATGACTGGCACTGGGGAGTGGGGGCCAATGGCAGAACTGCCTGGACTGGAAGCAGGCTGGAACCTCTGGCTCTCCCCTTACTGCCTGTCTCAGTCAATGTGGATTGCTATAACGAAATACCACAGGCTAGGTGGCTTAAACAACAGAAACTAATTTCTTACAGGTCTGGGCATTGGAAGTCCAGTATCAAAGGCACTGGCAGTCTGGTGCCTGCTAAAGGCTCTCTCTGATTTGCAGATGGCGGGTATTTTTTTTAAGTGATAAGGTCTTATCATGTTGCTTAGGCTGGTCTCAAACTTTTGGCTCAAGCAATCCTAATGCCTTGGCCTCCCAAAGTGCTGGGATTACAGGCATGAGCTACCAGGCCCGGCTTGAAGATGGCAGTTTTCTTGTATGCTCACACAGCAGAAAGTGAGCTCGCTCTAGTTCCTTCCTTTCTTATAAGGACTTATCTCTTTCGGGGGGTTCCCCCTCATGACCTCAGCTAAGTGTAATGATCTTCCAAAGTCCCCACCTCCTAATACCACCCTGTTGGGGGTCAGGGTTTCACATATAAACCTTGGGGTGACACAAACATGCAGTACTGAACACCATGGTCATGGAGAGGGAGGCCACACTGGTGGGGACAGAGGGGTCTTACCCACACTGCCCTGTGGCAGAACTTCTCCAACATTATGTCTCTGTAGAAGCCTCCGGGCAGGACTCAGGACTTGCCAACTCCTCTGGTGAGGTCACCACATCAAGGAGCACAGTTTCCTGCAACAACAGAACTCTGCTGCTTTGTGGAGGTCACCACCACATCAAGGAGCAGTTTCCTGAAACAACAGAACTCTGCTGCTTTGTGGAGGAACATCAGAATGTGCACCCCATGGGGGCGTGGCCACTTCCCTCTGCCAGGGAGAATGTGGGAGGAAGAACAGGACTCCTAGTGTATTTCTTCTCTACAGAACTGACAGCCCATCAAGATGTAATGAAACAGCGGCTGGCCAGGCTCCAGCCTGGCAGCTCCTCCCACTGAGCCTCATGGCCACCCTAGAGGACAGGCCTTCCTTGCACACACATCTGAAATAGGAAACCCAAGATCTCAAGAGGAGAAATGGGCCCAAGGACATACCTTGGCTTGGGGTGGCTTAGGATCAGTGCAGGACGCCTGACCCAAGAGCAGACCAGGCTCTGACACTGGGCAATACACTCCCTGGTCTGCACCTCAGTTCCTTTGGCTGCTAAGGAGGCCCAACGATCCCGGCCTGTGTGGGACAGGACCACCTGCAGACACAGAGGGCCTTTCAGCACCTCGTCTCTCGCTTCCCAGCCAGCCTGGGTGTGAAGGCTGTGCTATCAGGCTCTCCAAGACAGGGCCCAGCTATGGCCAGCGGGCCTCCCAGGATCTACCCCCTGGGTGCAGGGCTTCGGCAGGGAGGCCATCGTGCTGCCTTTGAGACCAGGACCCAGCAGGGGCCATGCCGATTCAGAGGCTCACGACCACCACAGAACTGAAATGAGGTTCAAGGCCTCACACAAGAGTGGGCCCTAAAAAGGTTGGCAAAGGAGTGTTTTCACCTCTGTTCACACTGGAGGGCACTGCTCAAGGTCATGCAGCTGACGACTGGCAGGGAATGAGCAGTGGAGAACATGAGGCTAGTCACCAGGAGCAGGTCCGTGCTGGACTCGACAGGCAGCCCTGGGTCTGCCTCTGCCCTCAGCAATTTCACACCTGCCCTCCCTGCCCCGTCTCATCTCTAAACAAGAAGGACCCCACCTCATTTCCTCATCACTGCCCTGAAAGGGAAACAAATGTGCAAGGTCTGAGGGTCCACGTGTGGAAGTGGAGGCCGGAGCTGAGTCCACACATGGTACACTCCGGCAAAGGAGTGAGCGTGTGGGGCTGGGAGATGGGAGGCTGGTGGCTGCCATGACTGCCGCTTCCGGCCCTGCAGACAGCCAGGCCTGGGGTCTACAGGAGCGGGGCAGGGAAAAAGTCAAACAAGGCCTCACAGGTCCATTCTCCCCAGCCTCCCAGCAGGCAACTGAGCCCAAGGCAGTGCCGGAGAGCTCAGCCCTTGTCAAGGAGAGTCCTTGAACCCACATGGAGCTCGGTAAGCAGCAAAAGTGCAGAAGTCCTGCCCGGGCCCTGCCTCCCAGCCCACCACCCACCCCTCATGGCTGCCACACTCACCCGTCTACGACTGTCCACATGGAGATCACTACCCCCTTCCTTGTGATCTCCCTGACCCTGATCTCCATGTCTGACCTCATAAAAACATTTTGTTATTTTTCTGAGATGAGGTCTCTCACTCTGTCACCCAGGCTGGAGTGCAGTGGCCATAACTCACTGCAGCCTCAAACTCCCAGGCTTGGGGATCCGCCCGCCTCAGCCTCCTCAGCAGCTGGGGTTACAGGCACCCACCACACCTGGCTCATTTTTATTTTCTGTAGAGATGGAGTCTCCCTATGCTGCCCAGGCTGGTTTCAAACTCCTGGACTAAAGTGATCCTCCTGTCTTGGCCTTCCAGAGTGCTGGGATTTCAGGCGGGAGCCACCACACCCAGCTCCCCATAAGCACATTTAGTGGGGCGTGAGGTACGTCCTGAGGTGGTGTGGATGGGTCTTGATTTGTCCCACATTTTGCTGCCCTGTGCCACAGCCTCCCAGGAATGGATGCAGTCTATACCTTCTGCAAATCCAAGCCTCACTCCCTGTCCCTCCGGAAGGACATCTGGCCACTGTGACCCTGAAGCTCCTCCAAATGGACTCTAACTACAGACAACTGATGACAGTCCTCCAACCCAGGGGAGCTGGGGAAGCAGTGGGCAGGGGCTGCAACTTCCTTTCTGCCTTCCTGTTTTTCACCAATCAACCTGCCACTTGCAATCAATCACTTGGCCCACTGGGTAAGAACCGTGGCCTGCAGCGTCAGGGGCGGCCCGAGCCGTCTCCACTTGCGTGCTCAGCCGTGGCCGGGGCTGTGAATGAAGCGTATGAAGTAATGCACAGACGGGCCCAGGGCAGGGTGTGTCTACCCACTGCAACAGGAATTAGTGGTGAGGGGCAGGGTCCACTCTAGACCCTCCTACGCAGGAGACAACTTTCAGGACAGTGTGCCTAGGGTACCCACAGAGGGCCAGGCTGGCACAGGTAGTACAGGTGTTCTGGAAACCAACCCCAAGGTAGAAGGGGCTGAAAGACCACCTACACATCCCAAGCCCTGAATTCACCACGACACCCTCAAAGTATGGCCTCCCCTGGACATCCCAGGGGATGAGAGCTCCCAGAGCAGAGGCCACCTGTCCCCAGTGAGGACAAAGGCGCACCCTCAGGCCTGAGCACTCTTCCTGTCCCGAGTGAGGACAAAGGAGCACCCTCAGGCCTGAGCACTCTTCCTGTCCCGAGTGAGGACAAAGGCGCACCCTCAGGCCTGAGCACTCAGGGATGCCACCCCAAAGATGAACACAGTGGTGGGAAGAGGTCCTACTAGCAGGCTGGAAGCAGCCACAGAGGTGCCAAACCAGATGTTGCAACATCCGTTGCCCCCTACGGGCCACTGGAGAACGGAGGCTGCAACCTGTAGGGCCACTGTTGAGAAGACAGGGATGGCTCCAGCCCAGTGCTCACAGATAAAAGGCAGAGGCACTTAAACGGGACCAGAGAGTTTGGCTTTCTGCTCTGGTGAGCTCCAGGGCTTCCCAGGGGCCTCAGCAGCCCCAGAAACAGAGTGAAGAGACGCAGCCCTGCACAACTGTGCTGTGGTGTCTGGTACAGCGGGGCTCCACCTGACCGGGCTTGCAGAAGATCCTGAGGCTCAAACGTTCGACCACTTGAGCTTCTGAGACTGGTCAGGAAGTGAAGAACAAAGGGTGTCCAGAGGACGTGACAGTCTCCACAAAGCCTCTGGGGACAGGACAGAGGCGGGAGTATGTGCCAGGCAGCTGGGCCCAGCAGCTCAGAGACGAGCAAGCTCGCTCCAGGACAACCTCCAGAAGCGAGCCCGGGTAAGGAGGAGCTGCAGGAGGAGCACGGCCCGAGTCCCCTGCGTGGCATGAGGGATTCCAGCCACAGGGGCTGCGCCTAGACTCAGGCTCCAGGACTTGTTGCAGTTGGTCTGGAAGAGGAGCACCCTGAGGACACAGCCACTGAGTGGACAAGCATCCACCACAGCCACTCAGCAGGGACAAGCGTCCACCACAGCCACTCAGCGGGGACAAGTGTTCACCACAGCCACTCAGCGGGGACAAGTGCTTACCGCCCAGCCAGCACAGGAGCAGGTCGGGAGTGGGAAGAGCTCTGGTCCTAGGGAGCTACAGTCTGACGGGGACAAGCCATCTCCAGAGGACTCTGGAGAGCCAGCCCGGAGCTCTGCCTGCTTGCCCCATGCCCTCCCCAGCTCCACCCACCCCGGGTGTCCGGCTGCTTCAGAGCCCTTGGGACATCTCCTGTGTTGCTTCAAGCAGCTGTAAACTGGGTTCCGAGGCTCTGCCAGGGGTGACACGTGAGCCCAGAAGCAGCACAAAGTACACGGTGTGCAGAAGTTCCCAGACACACGAAGCAAACAGTGGCGGTGACACTACCAAGGCAACAGGACCCGGACGGGAACCACTGGGCCTGCCGCTCGGCACCGAGATCTTTAAAAACTACTTGCTTTTATATGTTCACACAGGCATTCAAAGCAAGAAACACACACTTCCAGGACACAGGGAGGGCTCTGTCAGCAAGGACTTTTGCCCACGTCTGCAGATGTGAAAATACGAGAAACCGCAGCGAGCCCAGCCCTGTTCCTCATGAGAACAAAGGTGTCAGTGGAATCAACAGCAGACGCGGGAACGCAAATTGCATGCTGACTCGGCCAAATGATACGAATTCAAGGGCAAGCACTGAAAATAATGAGCAAGAAAAACCTATTTAGGCCAAGTGCTGTGGCTCACGTCTGTAATCTTAGCACTTTGGGAGGCCGAGGCAGGAGGATCACTTGAGGCCAGAATGGGCAACATAGTGAGACCATCTCTACAAAAACATAAAAAGGCAGGCGTGGTGGGATCCCAGCTACTCAGGAGGCTGGGGCGGGAGGATCACTCACGCCAGGGAGGTCGATGCAGCAATGAGCTGTGATCACACCACTTCACTCCAGACTGGTCGACACAGTGAGACCCTGCCTCAGATAAAAAAAAGAAAAGAATACATCTATTTCATGGTCTCTCAAAGACGAGGCTTAGCCCTGTGGACACAGGGCATTCTGGAATCTCTGCTGCAGCCAGTGAGTGTTGCCCCTGAAATGGAGATTCTGCAAAGCACCTACAGCCATGGAGAAAATAACCACATCCTCTCACAACCGCCTCTGTGAAACTGACCAGGACAGAAAACTCCTCCCCAAAAGTACTACTAACGTGGTAACAGCTGGGGATAAGAGCACAAATACTGCTGGAAATCTAAGCAGCCTGTTGTATGGTTTTCAATGACTTATGTACAACCCTAAGACTAATCTCTGAATGCCTGATGAAGACGAATTCATGTAAAGGCTGTTTAAGTGTGAAATTCTGGGCAATATGGTACACTGGACTCTGAGCCAAAATGCCAAAATAGCACGCAGGGTCCGTGTCCTCTATCCGGGTGATGAGCAGGGCCTGGTCAGCCACTCCTACTTTCTTCCCGGGGGGGGACTCCACCAAGTCAACTCTCCGTGGGGCCCCCCACATCTTGGGGCCAGAGGGATGGGATCTGCGTGTAACAGGATCGTTCCAGAGTCATTCTGCTGTCTGAGGCCATGACTGAAGTGAGACATGCGGCCTGTTCAGCCACCAGCAGGCCAAGAATTGAGTCCCAGCTTTCGGCCATCTGCCCTCAGACACAGCGCTCAGGGTCCACCCAGCACAGGGATGGCCGCCAGCCCAGTGGATAGAGCCTTCTGAGATGCAGGAGGTGGGCCTTGGGACATACACAATCTGTCCAGTGGTGGCGGGCAGTGCCCATGGCCTTCTATCGGCCTGGAGGGCAACTTCTCTCCCTGTGGAGAGACAGATCTCCACCCTCCGATACCGCAATGATCAGCCAGCAAACACGAAGCCAGATCAGCACAGCCTGGCCCCATTCCCGCCAGGGTGAGGCTCTGGCCTGCTCTAGGCTAGGGTGGACCCGTCCAAAACATTTCCTCACTTCCGGATGACAGGGCAAGTGATAAAATAAAACCTGTATTGACAGGAACCTCAGGCACGGACGGTCCTGAGCACCTGAGTCACACCCACGGGCCACCCGCTCCTGGAAGGGCTCTTAAGTGTCTGCACATGCCCTCCTGCCTCGGGTGGAGTCAGGGCACAGGACCGTGCCACTCCGGGGTACGTGGTGAAACAGGGCCGGTGGCCAGGGCAGGGCACACAAGCCATCAGTTGTCATCTGTTGTGGATGAGCAGGGCAAGGGAGAGCAAGCCATGGCCCCACAGCCGCCAGGGCCCTCCTGGAGGGCTTCGACCTTGACCACAGCCCCGAGGGCACCATGCTGCCTCCTCACCTGCTGCTGGTTCCGGAACACAGCGCACAGCGCCCGCAGCTGCCCCACTTCCTGCGCGCTGAAGCACGACTGCCGCTCCGCAAAGCGCAGGACTGCGTCAAAGGCCACGGCCGCCTGCTCCCAGGCGGCCTCCTCACCCTCACCGGCGTCTCCTCCGCCATCCTGGTTGGTTTTCGGAGTCTTTTCTGAACTCCACACCACCTCTGCTGGCGATGTGGGAGCAGGTAGCCGTCCCCCTTCCGCCTCCCTTCCCACTACACCCCAGCCGGTGGCCTGGCGCTGGCGAAGCTGTCCGGGGCAGGAGCCGCCCTCCTTCACCAGCTCCAGGATGTGCGCAAAGGACTTGTCATGGGGCTTCGCCTGGAAGCGATCTGCCTCCACCTCCTCCTCAGACGAGGAGCCTTCGGCACACACAGCCGACGGCCACAGCTTCCTCCAGGCCCGCCTGAAGACGTGGCTGGGCACCGCGTTCCAGGCACGGGCTACAGTGAAGATGGCGTCGTTCACACCGTAGCGGGCGTGGGGGCCCTGCAGGGAGGCCGGAGGGCTAATGAAGTTCCGCATGAAGTCTCTCCGGATGCCCTGCTCCATGGGCTGCACGAGTGAGGCCACACTGGCAGGCAGGAAGATGGTGAAAATGTTACTGGACACCAGCTCGGCCTCCTGCGGGTGAGCCCGGGAGCTGTCCAGCAAGAGCACGGCCTTGCTGTCTTCCGGCAAACCTATGCTTCGGAAGTGCTCTCTCACCGACGGCACGAAGACATGATGGAACCAGTCGGAAAATATCTCCTTGTCCACCCAAGCGTTCCCCTGGGCCTTATAGGCGGCGGGCAGGTGCTGGATGCCTTTGAAGGCCCTGGGGCCGCTGCACTTCCCAACGGCCAAGGGCTTGAGCCGGTGGGAGCCTGTGGCGTTGGCACACATCAGCACGGTCAGCCGGTCCTTGCTCTGCTTGAGGCCAGGCCCGGCCCCGCCTTCCGGAGTGGGATTCGGCAGGCACCGCCAGAAAAGGCCGGTCTCGTCAGCGTTGTAAACCTGCTCGGGGGACAGCCCGTGCTCCGCAGCTAAGCTCCTGAAAAACCCACGGAACTGCTCCGCTGCCTGGTGGTCGGCTGCCTGCTTTTCGCTGGATGCATCTAGCTTTTTAATGCCGTGTCTGGCCTTAAAGCGCCAAAGCCACCCTCCAGAGAAGACACAGGGCTCAGTGAGCTGCATCTGCTCGTAGAAGTCCTTGGCCTTCTCAATGAGCATGGGGCCTGACACGGGGACGCCCTCGGATCGCTTCCCCAGGAACCACTCGTACAGGACGCGGTCCAGGTGCTCCAGCTTGGGCGTGTGCAGCGTGCGCCGCTGCTCCAGCGCCTTGTTGGAGTCCGAGCTGGCAAAGAAGCGGAGCAGCTGCGCCTTGTGGGCCCTGATGTCGTACAGTGTGGACATGCCCACGTTGTACTCCTGCATCAGCGCCTTCCGGCTCTCGCCCTTCTCCAGGCGCGTGCAGATGTCAATCTTCTCCTTCAGCGTCAGCACCACTCTCTTCCGCTTCTCCCCTCTGCTCTTCCCGGCAGCCGGCTTGGAGGCCATGGGGAGGGGTGGCTGGCCCTAGTGCTCACAGGCCACACGCCTGGCCTGGACTGCTGCCACTCCTTCCCCCTCCTCCTGCTCCCCTCCCGGGCCTCAGTCTCTCCCTGTCCACTCTGCCTGCCTGCTCTGCTGGTCCTGAGCACGGCCCTAGTCCCTCGCCGGTTCCCCACAACACGAGCTGCACCTGCTGTCTCAGGGGTCCCTTGCCTTCCAGGCTCCACACGCCCAGGCCTTGGCTCTCAGCAGCACGGTCAGCTGCCAGTTCTCTCTGCAGGGCAGGTGACCCTGTCAGATGTCCCTCTGCTGTTCCGCACAGCTGGAACCCCCGCCTTCTCTGTGGGTACTGTGGCAGCGGCTCCCCTCAAAGGCTGACCAGGTTTGGGGTGGTCAAGGTTTTACCACATACGCAGCAGGAGCCTCTCCAGGGTCCACAATGGTCTCTCCAGGCACAGCACTTCAGGGGCTGGAAAGCAGAAGGGGAAGAGAGAGGAATGCAATGGGCGCGCCCGGGGCCCTGCTGGCATCCTCACGCCTCTAGCCTCACCGGGACACTCCAGCTGAAACTCAAGTGCCGTTGAGAGGATCCACGCGGGCACTAGCACGCACCATGGGGAGAGGGCGCCCCGGGAGCAGCCCAGCCTTGCCCAGCCCCCAGGTGTGCTGCTCAGCTGGACTCTGCCCAACTCCTGTCAAGCAAACTGAAACCACTCGCTAGAGCTGGAAACACGAAGTGGCTCTCCTAGGAGCAGCCTGGCCTTTCCTGGGGAAGCGCTCAGGCAGAGGCCATCAGAGAAGCCAGGAAGTCGCACGCTGGGCTGACCCAAGAACAAACCTCCCGCCCCACGCAGACTCAGTTTCCTGCTGTGGCTGCCTGCTGAGCTGCCTGGCCGAGCCTCCTCACACCCCTTACTCCTCCCGGAAAAGCAGGGGCAGGGGTCGAGGGAGGCAGGGAGGAGGAATCTTCACAACCCTCCCGGCTGAAGATCTTAGAAACCGCTTCTGAAACTGTGCCCTCAAACCCCATCTGGAACAGGTCTCCAAACTCCTCTCACCAACACAGAGCCCCAGACTGCCTCTAGAAAACGAGGCATTGGAAGTTTCTCTAGAACAGGAGGCCTCAAGCGCCTCCAAGGGCTAGCAGGTGCGGCCAGTCTCTCAATCACCCCCGACCTCCCTCACCGCACACTCAGATGTGTCTAGGAGGAGCCGCAGCAAATAGCTGTGACCATTCCAGGCCTCTTCCAGGAGGAACTCCTCACGCTCAGCTCAGGGCACCCTGCCCCAGGCAGCCACACTGAGCCGCTGGTCTCTGAAACCCCAGGCTCTGGCGCTGCCCATCCACCTGGCCCCATAACCACAGCAGGGCCGCGGAGCCTGCTGGATACACACACACAGCCGCCCACCCTCAGTCACACACGCACACTCAGAGGACACGGGAGCGAGCCAGCCCGGAGCAGGGGCTTCTTCAGTATTTGCTAATTTGAGAGGCTCTATGAACAAACGACGAGCTAAGGCCAGAAGCAAATGCCTGGACACCCGATGGCCCCCTGGGAGCAAGGGTTCTTTCTGGGCCAGCCGTGCACCCTATGACACGCTGTGCTTTTAGGTTTCATACACATCTTTGACCAGTATAGAGAAGAATGGCATAGAAACATTACGGCTCTAATCAAACACATCTTTCTGCTGGAGTTCTAAACTATCTTCTCACTCTTCTCCTGTATAAAGAGAATCTAGGTCATCTCACCTCTTCCAGATGGACAATTCCATCCTCTCCTAACAACTTTGCACCACACCCCACGCCTCTCCCTAGACCCGAGCAGACTGGCAGAGCACAGAGGGTGCACCCCTGTGAGGCCAGGGCAGCCTGAGGAGTCAGGGCCTGCAATGCGCTTCACCCAGTAAGATGCTGAGGGAGGTGAGGGCTGAAACCTGTCTGCCCCAACACAGCTGGCCGACTCAGTGTGGCGTGCGTGCTACGGGCAGACCTAGGGTCTCCCCTCCCTCACTCCTCCGCAGGCCTGCAGTACTTAAGGACGCACTCGTCGAGTTCCAGGCTCCATCCCACCTCCTTCCCATGGCTGCTTCTGCCAACTCTATGCAGAGTGTGTGGCCAGAGGCCTACCTGCACATGGCGCACAGAAACACAGCCCTTTGAGACCAGAACTCAAGAGGAATGAGTGCGTTCAAACGCAGCAAAAGCTCCAAAGGCCAAGTCCAGGCTCGTCAGCTGCCAGCTCTGGGTGAGTCCTGTCCTCTTTCGGAGCCGGCTTCCTGCTCTGCAAAATGTGGCCAGAGCCCTTAAGGGTCCTGCATTGTTTGCTGAGGGTGACGGTGTGACGTGTGTGTGGCCTGGCACGACAGAGCGAGCTATGCGCACCTCACCGAAGGGAACAGGAGGGACGCAAGGCCATCATCCACCCTCAAGATTTTTAATATGAAGCCGCTGTAGAAAAACTGGGGAAGATATGGACTCCCACAATAGCCTGTGAGGGACTGATCGGGCCTGATCGGGCCTGGCATGCCGGGAAAAGCTTCCTAGAGGAGACTCAGCACCAGAAACGGGCTCGTTGTGGACTGGTCTCCATGCCTAGCGTGCAGGTGTGGCAGGGTGACACGGAGTGTCTGAACACAGTGTCGTCCTGCTTGCAAGACTAAACACTTCCTTTAAAAATGAAGTTCAGATATTCCTTATGAAACAACGTCTTCAGCAAAAGGCTAACACAGCATGCCGAAAGAAACTGGGGTGGTTTCTTGCCTTGCGACTGCAGAGGAAGCACTGACCCCCGAGGCCACGTGAACACCGGATGAAACATGGAATTCTGTGTCCAAGGGACAGACAAGAAATGGGAGGCCTAAGCCCCGTCCTGTGTGAGAAGAGGCCCTGAGGAACGTGGAGAAGGGGGGAGCAGGAAACGACTTCTGCGAGGGCAGATTGTGTGTGTGTGTGCGTGTGTGTGTGTGTGTGTGTGTTGGGGCCGGGGGAAGAGAGGAGCTTGGGATCGCGCAGGGGAGAAGGATGGACAGGCAGATTGTGTGTGTGTGTGTGTCTGTGTCTGGGTTGGGGCCGGGGGGAGAGGGGAGCTTTTGTGTGTGTGTGTGTGTG
>PVKV010019579.1:0-41891 GCA_004027835.1 Alouatta palliata | reverse complement strand
AGACGTCTTTCTCTGTCGTCCAGGCTGAAGTACAGTGGCACGATCTCAGTTCACTACAACCTCCGCCTCCCAGGTTCAAGCGATTCTCCTGCCTCAACCTCCCAAGTAGGTGGGGTCATAGGCATGCCACCACCGAGCCTGGCTAATTTTTGTACTTCTAGTAGAGACTGGGTTTCCGACGTTGGCCAGGCTGGTCACAAACTCCTGACCTCAGATGATTTGCCCACCTCAGCCTCCCAAAGTGCTAGGGTTACAGGTGTGAGCCACTGTGCCTGGCCAGCAAGCCACCTACATATTTTTACATTTTCTGACAGCCCCGTTCAAAAAAAGTAAAAGGCAACTGGTGAAAGTGACTTGAAAGAAACATATTCTACCCAACCCAGTGGATGCATTTCTGTGTGGACTCAATATGCATAATCCTCAGTGAGCTATGTTTTTATATTTATTTATTTTATTATTATTTTTTTTTGAGACAGAATCTTGCTCTGTCACCCAGGCTGGAGTGCAGTGGGGAGATATCAGCTCACCGCAACCTCCTCCTGCTGGGTTCAAGTGATTCTCCTGCCTCAGCCTCCCGAGTAGCTGGGATTATAGGTGCCTACCACCACAGCCGGCTAATTTTTTATATTTTAAGTAGAGACAGAGGTTTCACCATGTTGGCCAGGGTGGTCTCGAACTCCTGACCTCATGATCCACACGCCTTGGCCTCCCACAGTGCTGGATTACAGGCATGAGCCGCCGCGCCCGGCCTCAGTGAGCTATTTTACATCACCTTTTGCGTATCAGGTTTTCAAAAGCTGGGATGCCTTTTGCACTTCCAGCACACATCAGTTCCGACCTGCCACATTTCAGGGGCTCAGGAGCCACCTAGGTCACAGGCACCCCAGGGCTGATACAGTGACCGGCTTTGTAGGCTAAAGGCCCCAGGCTGAGCTGGGTCCACGCTGCCCCCATGAGGCGAGATGGGCAGGGAGGGGCCCTCCAGTCACACTCAATCCCTGCTGTCTCAGGGCTCACAGTCCAGTCAGGGAAACAGAAGAGAAACAAGGAAATTAACAGAAACGAGAGATTGGCTGGGTACGGTGGCTCACGCCTGGTCATCCCAGCACTTTGGGAGGCCGAGGCAGGTGGATCACCTGAGGTCAGGAGTTTGAGACCAGCCCCACCAACACGGTGAAACCCTGTCTCTCCTAAAAATAACAAAAATCAGCCAGGAGTGGTGGCAAGTACCTGTAGTTCTGGTATTTTGGGAGGCTGAGGTGGGTGGATCACCTGAGGTCAGGAGTTCGAGAGCAGTCTGGCCATCATGGGAAAACCCCATCTCTCCTAAAAATACAAAAATCAGCTGGGCGTGGTGGCAGGTGCCTGTAGTGCCAGCTACTCAGGAGGCTGAGGCAGGAGAATCTCTTAATCTCTTGAACCGGGGAGACGGAGGTTGCAGGGAGCTGAGATCACGCCGCTATACTCCAGCCTGGGCAATAGAGCGAGACTCAGTCTCAAAAAAATAAAAAATGAGAGAGTGTCAGATGGTCATGGCATGAGGATGGAGACGGGGCTAGGGGAGGAGGTGACATTTGAGCCCAAATTTGACTGTGAAGATCCAGGAGGCAAAAAGAAAGGGCCCTGGACAGCGGGAACAGCACGTGCAAAGGGCCCAGGGGAGCTCGCACTTTGCAGGTCAGGGTGGAGCCCAGATGGGGGAGCGAGGCTGAGTTGAGGGAAGAGGGGAAAGTGGGTGGGTCTGGGTGCTGTGGGGTGGGGACTCGGTTACTCGGGTGACCAACTGCCCCAGTTTGTCCCAGACAGAGGGGTTTCCCAGGATGCAGGGCTTTCAGTGCTAAAACCAGAACAGTTGGTCACCCTGTCTGTCACCAAACACCCCGGCGACCGTCCGCCTCAAGAGGGCAGAGATGTTTGCTTGTCTTGTTCCCTGCGGTATTTTCAGCACCTGGAACAGGGCCTGGCCCTCAGCTGGAGCTCGGCAAAGGTCCGTGGCGTGAATGAAAGCACCTGGCACTGCCTGGCCTCGCCCCACCCCAGGGGTAGGGGCAGGATGGGGCGGCCGAGGCCCACTGTCTATTTTGCGGTAGGGAAGCGGGTTCAGGGCGGGTGCAGTGGCTCACACCTGTAGTCCCAGAGCTTTGGGAGGCTGAGGCAAGAGCATCGCTTGAGCTCAGGAGTTTGACATTTGAGATTAGCCTGGGCAGCATAGCTTGACCCCCATCCTCTAAAACTTACATACATATGCATATAGTGTTTAATCGATGTTTAATAGGGTGTGGCAGTGCGTGTGCTGCTCTGGAGGATGAGCCCAGGAGTTCGAGGCTGCAGGGAGCCACGGTCATGTCACTGCCCTCCAGCCCGGGCAGCAAAGCCAGAGCCTGCCTCTTTCTCTCTCTTTTTTGGAGACAGCCTCATTCTGTTTCCCAGGCTGGAGGACAGCCGCATGATCGCATGATCTCGGCTCACTGCAACCTCCACCTCCCACGTAGCTGGGATTATAGGCACGCGCCACCACGCCTGGCAATTTTTTTTTTTTTTTTTAGACGGAGTTTCGCTCTTACTGCTGCAACGTTCGCCTCCCAGGTTCAGGCGATTCTCCTGCCTCAGCCTTCCTAGTGGCTGGAATTACAGGCGTCTGCCACCACGCCTGGCTAATTTTTGTTTTTTGTTTTTGTTTTTGTTTTTTGAGACAGTCTCGCGCTGTTGCCCAGGCTGCAGTGCAGCGGCACGATCTCGGCTCACTGCACCCTCTGCCTCCCGGGTTCAAGCCATCCTCCTCCCTCAGCCCCACTAGTAGCTGGGATTACAGGCGCACTAGACCATGCCGGGCTAAGTTTTTGTGTTTTTTAGAAGAGTCGGGGTTTTGCCATGTTGGCCAGGCTGGTTCCAAACTCCTGACCTCAGGTGATCTACCTGCCTGGGCCTTTCAAAGCGCTGGGATTACAGGCCTGAGCCGCCGCACCTGGCCTAGACCGGCTCTGAAAAAGTTGAGAAAGGAAAGGAGACGGGGTTCAGAGAGGGTTAGCGTTTTCCCAAGGCCACATAGCACACAGGCCCTCTTCAGATGTTCAGAATGCGAACTCGCCCCGACTCGTCCTGTTTGTCGGGGGACCCACCCCGTCGGGGAGGCGCACGTCCGTGTCCCTCAGGGGTGGTGGGGGGGGGGTCTGCCGCGTCTGTGAGGGTCCCCGGGCGGGGGATGGGAGGGTCCCCGGCCCCGCTGACCGTGCCCGCCCCGTGCCCCGTCCACAGGCAGGACAAGCTGAAGGTGCATATGCGGAAGCACACGGGCGAGAAGCCCTACCTGTGCCAGCAGTGCGGCGCCGCCTTCGCGCACAACTACGACCTGAAGAACCACATGCGCGTGCACACGGGCCTGCGCCCCTACCAGTGCGACAGCTGCTGCAAGACCTTCGTCCGCTCCGACCACCTGCACAGACACCTCAAGAAAGACGGCTGCAACGGCGTCCCCTCGCGCCGCGGCCGCAAGCCCCGCGTCCGGGGCGGGGGGCCCGACCCCAGCCCGGGGGCCACCGCCACCCCCGGCGCCCCCGCCCAGCCCGGCTCCCCCGACGCCCGGCGCAACGGCCAGGAGAAGCACTTTAAGGACGAGGACGAGGACGAGGACGTGGCCAGCCCCGACGGCTTGGGCCGGTTGAATGTAGCGGGCGCCGGCGGAGGAGGTGACAGCGGCGGTGGGCCCGGGGCGGCCACCGACGGTAACTTCACAGCCGGACTCGTCTAAAAACCAAAAAGAGAAAACAGAAACCCGAGAGAGAGAGAGAGAGACAGAGAGAGAGAGAAAAAAATCACCCACCACCCCCCCAAAAACACAAAAAAAGAAAATCTATCTATATACAGATATCTATATCTATATATATATACAGATATATATATATGACGCGTCACAGAACCTAGGGTAGCGCTTTCTCAGATTTCCCTCTTTTCTGACGTTTTTCCTCCCTCGACAGGGGCCCCGGCCCTCCCTGGCTCCCCTTCCCCCCCACCCCCACCCCATCGCTGGGTTTCGGGGCTTGGTTTGGGGTTTTTTGTGGGACACAAGGAATCCGAGACCCCACACAGCCCCCTGGGCACCCGGCATGGGGCCCGGGGCCGATCTGAGGCCCTGGGCCGGGGTGAGGGTGGATGGGGGGAGCTTGGGGGAGGATGGGGTGGGCTTTTAATTTCCTCCCCTCGCTGGTTTCTATGAGTCTTTCAGACAAGACCTTAAATGATTTGTCTGCTCTGAGCAGACGTTAAAATGGGCCCCCGCCCCCGACCCGCACCCTCCTTCCTCAGGGCACTTACTAAGGGAGGGGTCTCCCTCTCCATCTCCCCAATGGCCTCCCCACCTCCAACCCTGCCTGCGGCCCCCCTCCCCCGCCCCCTGCATCTCCTGGCCACGACACACAAACCTATTTATTTCCAGGCCTGGAGAAAGGAGATCGGACTGGGGTTCCGAGGGGGGCACCAGGATGGCTCCCGGAGGGGGCCTCCCGCCGCCTCCCTTCACGGCACTTACAACTGGCGGGACCCCCAGGGACCACCCCTCAGGGCGCCCCCCACCCCCGTCCGGTCCACCTAGACCCCCATGTTTGGAGATTCAAAACTTCTGTCTTGGTCCTCTCCCCCGAGCCCCCTCTCCCGTTTTTAAAGCACTTTTTAGATTTTTTTTCTCTTTCCTCCTTAAAAACAAAATTTATATATAGATTATATATATATATATAAATAATATACGTTTCCTCAGAGGAGCAGGCAAAGAGGGGGGTAAACAGAGTCATGATTAGAGGAACCCCAGGGTCTGGTGATGGCAGGGACGGGGAGAGAGAGAAAATCCACAAATTCCGATGTCACAAAAGCAATAAAACAAACTAGAAAAAGGAAAAAAAAAAAAAAAGATTTTACAAAATGAAAGGAAGGAAAAAAAAGGTAACCAACCACATTAGAAGTCTTGGCACTTTGTAATGGAACGGGTACTACACTTTATCTTAATTCTTAATTTAAAAACATGTTTACAAGTTACAACCAACTTCTATGAAAAGTTGAAAAGACAAAAAAAAAGAGCGAGAGAGAGCGAGAGAGAGAGAGCGAGAGCAGAAATTCCTAAAAGTCGATTTATTTTTGTATAAAATAATAAAAAAAAAAACCCACCACAAACGTAGAATCCACTTCTGTTCCCCAAAAATCGAGAAGGGGGGTTCAGGAGGAAGCCATTGCAGGGGCCCTGGGAGGCGCCCCGAGGTGTTTGTGCTGCACCCCCGGACGCCAGCCTCGAAGGCAGGACTGTGGGGTGTCTGTGCTGTGTCCCCCACCCCCCTTCTGTCCTCTTTTTTGGTTCTGATGTGTACAGGTCTTAGCACCCGCTAGACATACAAAGGGCCATCTCTGTCCTCGGGGTCTCTTCTCCCTCCTCCCTAGCTCAGGGATGGGCCTTCCAGCCGGAGTACCCCGATTGCTGCCCCACACCCCCAATCCCCCAGTCCTCCTGCATGGCCACCAAGGAGCTGGACCTTGGACACGCCTGCCCTGTTGAGGTGGGTGACGGGGGCCCCCCACCTCCAGGGCCTTAGAACCACCGCCCCCCCTCCCTGCCCCAGGCACCCCTCTTTTTACTCAAAGGCACTGACTGTAATCCAAGGGGCTGGGACCTGCCTCCCCCCAACCTCTGGCTCCCACAAGGCCCGGCGTTGACCGAGCCACAGGCCACGGACAGGGGCCGGGGTTGGGGAGACAATGTCGCCAGATGCCAGGATGCCCTCACCCCTTTTGCATATGCAATGCCTAGCATGGGACCCCGAAAATAGATGCTCTGCTGCACTGACACTTCCTTGTCAATGCCCAACCAAGGGGGGGTGTCTCCCTGCCCCCACCCCCCGATACCCCCTTTTCTGTGACACACACGTCTTCTCGTCTCTTTTTCTTTCATTTTTAAAGGGAAGCTTTTTAGGAAGGCAATTTCCATATTGTTTCTACAGGATGGTTTTGGTTCCCTTCCCACCCCCACTTAAGCCTGTCAGCCCCTTCCAATGTCTCAGGATCCCCCCTCTCCCCTGGGGCCGGGTGACGGCACCCTGGCCGCATTCACACCCCAGTGGTACAGGGCGAGCTGTTCTGAAGAGAAAACCATCTGTGGTGGCTTGAACACCCAGGCCAGGGACACCCCCTGCTCCAGCTCCTAGAGCGGCCCCCTAAGGGGTGAGCCCTCTTTCCACTTCCCCCTCTCCACGCACCCCCTCGCAATAAAACCAACTCCAAAATCACAGCTGTCGTCCTGGCCAGTGGGGGCGACCGGACTTGGGGGGTGGAGCCCTCTGGGACTTCGTAGGAACCAGACCTCCTTGGGGATTGCACTAACCCCTCGTTCCCAGCTCCGCACTCAGCTTCGCCTGTCCTGCCCGCCCACTCTGCCTTAACTGCCCGCCCGTCCTGGGGGCCACAGCCTCTGCATGGGCCCAGAGCCGGGACCCCCCAGCCCAGCCCAGCCCGCCCTCCCCAGACTCCGCGCAATCACATACTGTATATAGACGTGGATCGATTTTATTTTTATTCTTTAAATTAAGGTCGTGATAAAGTGTTGCCAAAGATACCTGCTGAATTCTCGCGTTTCAGGAAACAAACAAACAAAAAGTGATATTTGAGGAGGGTCGTGTGACTCCATGAGAAAGGACACAGCTTAAAAGCTTTTTTGTTTGGTTGTTTGGGGTTTATTTTGTGTTTTCTTTTTTTGGGGTGTTTTTTTTTTTTTTTAAATTGCCTGGTACAAAAAAAAAAAAAAAAAACTGCGAAATTGTGGCTTCCATTCTCATGGTTAAGTTGCGTGGACGGGTGTGTGCGTGTGTGCAAGAGAGCGGGAGTGAGGTCCAGGCTTCGGGGGGCTTCAGGCGGGGGCGCCCGGGGGCCCCGTCTGCAGCGTCCCCGCCAGCCTGCGGGCCCAGGGGAGAGAGAAAAGCATCTTTGCTACTAGCTGTTGCTGTTTCCTGCCTCGGTCCCACCGACACCACCCCGCCTTTTGAGATTAAGAAAAAAAAAAAAGGCAAAAAAATTTTTAAAAATGAAAAAAAAATTATAAACCAGTGAATGTAAAATGCCGGACCAGGTCCAGCCTGGCACGGGTGTGGGCCTGTGGCGAGCCAGGCTCGAGCGGGCAATACCAAAGTCTGCCCCCTCCTTGGGTGGTCCGCTCAGGAGACCCCCTCCACCATTGTGGTCATGGAGCCCTGTCACCTTTTGTCCATAGCTTTTTGCTTCCTTCTGAGGGGGGTTCCCCAGCCTCTTTTGGGGTCTTCCCCAGGAAGTGGGGGACTGCGGGGAAAGTGGTGGAGGCGGTCTTGGCACGATTCAGACCCCAGGGCTGTGGCAGGAGCAGTCACCTCACACTCGGTGGCACTGAGGCAGGGGTCGCAGGGCGCCCCCCTCCCCACATGGGGACACTCCAGGCAGCTGGCGAGACAGAGAGAATGAAATGAAAAACAGAAAAAAAAAAAAAAAAACCAACAAAAAAAAGCAAAAATCCTATTTTTTGAGAAAGAAAGATATTTATATTTGCAGTTTTATTTTAAAAAGTTATTTAAGTTGAAGCAGCCTTCCCGGAGGTGGGTGGGGGGGTGGCTGGCACAGGACGGGTCAGGGGCCTGGAGGCTGGGGGGCCCCCAGGAGCTACAACCTCAGAGTTCAGGCTAGCTTGCATTAAATACATAGATTTACAAGGGGGGGGCGGGGGGATCGGGGCCAGGAGGTGGAGGGGGCCGGGGAGACCCCCAATCCCTTGCCGGGGCTGCCTGGAGGCTGTGGACGGGGGTCCGATGCCCAGGTCCCACCCCCACCCCACCCCAGGTCCAGAATCGAGGTGCCTTGGACTTTGCGGGGGCCAGGCCTGGTGAATGGGGGGCGGGACGGCGCCTTCAGGGTACAGAGCACAGACATTCCAGAGACTGTATTCGAGAGTCTTTATAAAGTGTGGGAGATTTAAAAAAAAAAAAAAACCTGATAAAAATGCACTTTTTGGGAGTGGGGAGGGAGAAGCTTTAAAAGTAATTAAAAAAAATACAAACAAAAACACAAAAGATGAAAAAGCAGAAAAAAATTCATTTTTCTTGTACATAAAAAATACCACTAAACGCAGCCTGTTACGACCGCTGCTGCCTCAGTTGCCTCATTTGATGTTGTGTTTTGTTGGGGGGAGGGTGGGGAGCGGAAGTGGGATGCTTGGGGGGTCCCCTTTTTCGCCTTTTGGCCCTGAAGAGACTGGATGGGTTGAGCCCCTCGTCCACACCACACCTTTGGGCCCAGGGTGACTTGATCTTGGGTCTCAAGGAGAGAAACCCTAGGTCCCTGACCCTTCCTGCCCGGCCTTGGAAGCCAGGCCCATCTCTCTGGGGTCCTTCTGTCCCGTGGCGGGAGGCAGGGTGTGGACAGTGACCCAGCGTGAGGGGTGGGGGCTGAGTATTCAAGGAGGTCCCAGGCCCGGAGGCCTCTTCAGGGAAGGTGACCCACAACCCCTCGAGTGGGCAGGCGGCTGGCACGGGATAAGGCCAGTGGGGCAGCAGGGAGAACCGGCCGGGCAGGTTGTTAGCAGAATCCAGGGGTGGGTCTTGGGCACCCCTGATTCCAGGCTTTCCCAAGGCCCCAGGTGGGGTAGCCTCACCTGGGGGCCGTCGGACTCTGCTAGGGCCTCAGAGGACCCCAGCGTGCTTCCCCATGCCAGGCCCCCTGGGCCATGAGCCAGGATCTAGAGCTGGAAGTCTCGGCTAGCTGCAGCCACTACCTCTGTGTGGGGTCCCTGAGGGAGAGCCTCCTCCTTTCGCCTGTCCTCCAAGCAGACTCAGCCCATGTCCAAGGAATCTGTCCAGGCCAGCAAGGGTGGGGACGGGGCCGGCCCCAAGGGATGAATGAGGCAGACGTGGCTGCATGGAGCCGGGCACTGGGTCCACTCAGAGCCCCAGCTCCTCTTCTGTGGATTGGGCCCTTCCTAGTTGCCACAGAAAGTCAACAAAGCCCGGCCCAGCCCTCGCCAGGAAGCACCACAAAGGCCTCAGCAGAGAGTCTAAGGGCCACTGAGTCTTTATGTGGACCCCACGCCAAAGCCCCATACCTGTGTGACACCACCCATGAAACTGCTGCAGGCAGGATTCGTGCCCAGGTCCCCAACGCTAGCTGGGGCAGGGTGGGAGGGTCATGGGTTCTACAGCCAGACAGTGTCCTGAGCCCCCTGCCTCCTACGCCCTCAGGGCACACAGGCCTCTGCTCAGAGGTCCCGCAGCATCAGGAAGCTGAAGGAGTAGCACCCTCAGGACCACCAGTCGGGAGTAGGTGCTTCTTAACCTCTCTGCTTTAGCAAGGGCTCAGTGCAGTGGCTCACGCCTGTAATCCCAGCACTTTGGGAGGCTGAGGCGGGTGGATCACAAGGTCAGGAGATCCAGACCATCCTGGCCAACATGGTGAAACTCCATCTCTACTAAAAATGCAAAAAATTAGCCATGCGTGGTGGCATGTGCCTGTAATCCCAGCTGTTCAAGAGGCTGAGGCAGGAGAATCGCTTGAACCTGGGAGACGGAGGAGGTTGCAGTGAGCCGAGATCGCGCCATTGCACTCCAGCATGGACAACAGAGCGAGAATTGATCTCAAAAAAAAAAAAAAATCCCTTGAAAAACTTACTCATCCATCACCACCAATTTTGGAACATTCTATCAGCCCAAAGGATGCCCCATATCCATTCGTGATCACTTCCCATCCCCTTCTCCACCCTCCAGCACCCCTGGATCCCCCTCCTGTCTCTGTTGCTTGTCCTGGACATTACATAGCAATGGTGTCAGTGACCTTTGGTGTGTGGCATCTCTCCCTGAGCGTGGCGTCCTCAGGGTTCGTCTATGCTGGGGCCTGTGTCAGGGCCTCGCTTCTTTCCACGGCTGTCATACTGCAGTGTGGATGGCCACACTGCGCTGACACACTGCCAGGCTGATGGACACGGGTCACTTCCACATTTGGCTATTGTGCACATCTGTAAACGCTGCGTTTTTGTTTTTTTGAGAGAGTCTTGCTCAGTCGCCCAGGCTGCAGTGCAGTGGCACCATCTTCTCACTGCAACCTCCTCCGTCTCCCGGGTTCAAGCGATTCCCCTGCCTCAGCCTCTTGAGTAGCTGGGACCACAGGTGTGTGCCATCACGCCCGGCTTAATTTTTTGTGTTTTTAGTAGAGACAGGTTTCACCATGGCCAGGATGGTCTTGATCTCCTGATCTCATGATCCGCCCGCCTTGGCCTCCCAAAGTGCTGGGATTACAGGTGTGAGCCACTGAACCCGGCCGTTTTTTTTTTTCTAACAAAAGCCAAACATTTATCTTCTTGGCCACCCCAGAGAGACATGGATGATCTTGGGACCTGAATTCTGCGAACAGCCCGAGCCCCCGCTCCGTCTCCCAGTCTCCCCTGCTGGGTGAAACTGATCTCATTCAGGCCGGGCGCAGTGGCTCCCACCTGTCATCCCAGCACTTTGGGAGGCTGAGGCAGGAGGATCACTTGAGGACCCGAGTTCGAGAACCATCCCCGCACCCCATCTCTATAAAAAATAAAAATCTGCCTCCTTTGACCAGGTGTGGCACCTTTTGACTTCTGGAGCTCAGGCAATGACCAGGAGAGACATGGGTGGGGCTGAGTTTCTGTCCTTTCCCCACCTGCCCCCCACTACAAGGCACACAAGACACAGGGCACAGAAAAGCGGACGCCTGGGTGGCTTCACCTCGACCTTTTTTATTTCCATTTTTTAAAAACAATTAAATTAGAATACAAATATTAGAAAACAGCGGCCTTCAGCTGCCCGATCGGGCGGGAGGGGCTGGGCTGCGCAGCGGGCTGCGGGCTCTGCAGCGAGACTGAGCTGCCCTGGGCCAGACGCACGTCCCTTTCTTTAGACCTGAAATGATATTGCTTCCTGACTAGGAGTTCTGTTTATACAAAGGAAAATTCTGGGCTGGGGAAGACAAAAGCAAAACAGACCGCAAGGAGCGGTGCTGGAGAACCAGGTGAGGCCGGCGCCCCGCCTGCGCCCCGGTCTCCTGGGGGGCCAGGGGGATGCCGCCCAGCTGCAGGCTCCTGGAGGCAGAGCCCCCGAAGCCCCCCCTGGCTGGACCCTGAGGCCAAGGGCATGGGTGGGGCCTGTGAGGGGCCGGGAACCCCTGGGGGCAGGAGGGAGGCCCCATCTGGTCTGGTCCTGCTGGAAGAGCAAGGCTCCCGGGGGATAGGGCGCTGGGCCAGCCTCGTACCCGTTGGAAAACCCAAGAGCAAAAAGAAGGGAGAGGAATCAACCCAAACCGAGAGCTAGGGCGGCCGGAGTCCCTGCTGCCCCTTGGGAAGCCACTGCCCCCCCGTCCCGAGGACCAGGGTGTGGTGGCAGTGGCGGTGGTGGCAGCTGTGGACATCTGTGGACATCTGTGCTGTTCCGTAGGGAAGTTAACCTGAATTGGAGTTACCGAGGTAGCTGGCTAGAAAACTGAGACCCCCCCACGCCACACGGTGCCGCACCCTGGCCCCCGCCTTCCCCGGGGGTTCCTGGCCACACGCCGGGTCTTCAAAATACCAAATTATTGCACTTTCAAAAAATACAACACATCTGTGGCTAAACCCTCCCCACCCCCCACCGTGCCCTCCACCTGCCAGCCCTCCCCCCACCCCTGCCCCTCCCTGCCCCAACCCACTCCATGGCTTCTTGGCTAAAACGCTCGCTGCTCGGAGCGTGAGGGTCTCTGGGCAAGGCCGCGTTTGCAGAGAAAAAGCAAAGGAAGAGACAAACGTCAAAGTGGTCGCCAGAGAGGGGCTGTGCCCCACCGCTCGCCGCCCGGGTCCCTGCGCCCGGGCTGGAATGGTGGTGGGAAGAGGGCAGCGGGCATCGGGGCATCCTGAGGGGAGGGTGCGGGGCGGCGTCCTGGTCCCTCCCGCCCACCACCCCTGCCTGGCTCTGACTCCAGCCAGGGAGGCGGCTGTGTGGGTGGCCGGCCTTGTTTTTAAGAGTTTGACTTTTTTGTTTCATTTTTCTTTTTTGCATCTTTTTTTTTTTTTGTCATTTTACTTTTTTTTAATCCCCCGACAGGAGAGTCCAGAGGTACAGGTGCCAGGAGCCAGGCAAAGGGGTGAAAAAACAAAATGAACGACAATAAAAAGAAAAAAAAAGGTCACTCCTCCCTCTGCGCCTGAGGCCGGCCCGCGCCCCTCTGCGTGGTGAGCACCAGGAAAGTCGAGTGTCCGGCCGGGGTCAGCAGGCCGGCACCAGGCCCTTCTGGAAGGGGCAGCGGCGCTTGGGCCGGGGGCCCTCCTCGTCCTCATCCTCCTCCTCCTCGTCCTCCTCCTCCTCATCCTCCGAGGACGACGAGCTGTCCAGCGTGAGGTCCACCACGTCGGCACCCGGCTTCCCGTTCTCCACACTGCCCGCCGGGCCGCCGCCACCCGTGGTGCCCAGGGCACCACTCCCGTTGACGCTGGGGGTGGGCAGGAGCCCATTGGCATCTGAGGGGCCTGCAGGCGACAGGCACAGGGCGCAGGTACTTAGGACGCAGCCACTGACAAACAGGGAAACCAAGGCGGCCTGGCTGGGGACTGCGAGGGCAGCGGCGGCGCGGCACTCACCCAGCACGAGGATGGCGCCCTGCGGGCTGCAGCTGCGCTCCTTCTCGGCACGGATCGGGCACCACGAACCGTCCACCAGGTACTCGATCTCGTCGGCGTCCTCACACTCGCTCAGGATCTTCGAGAGGAGGCTGGAGCGAGGCAGAGAAGCTGAGCCCTGGGCTGGGGGCGCCCCGCCCACCCACTCCCCAGCCCGCCATCCCTCCTAATGCAGCTGGCCGCTCCCCACTTCTCTGTGCCAGAGCCCTGCCTTTCCTCCCTGCCACGGCCCCTGCAGGTGCCGAGCCCTGGGGCAGGTACACACACGCGTATGTGGACTGTATGGCTGTGGGCACGTGTGAGCGTACGTGCGTGCACACATGTGAATATATGCATGTGCGGATGTGCACACACGTCTGTGTGGATCGTACGGACGTAGGCACGAGCGTGTGCATACATGGGCATGTGCTGTGTTAATGCAGGCATGCGTGCATGTGAAGGTGCAGACTGCAGACATGTGTGAGCATGTGGTGTGCGCGCGCATGTGTGCACGTGTGCGAGCATGTGCGAGCCCGTGGGTGTGCGCACACCCATGCCTTCACATTGCACTGTGTGCCAGCAGACCAGGAAACAGCCTCGGGGGAAAGGTGTGGGCTGCTCAAAGACCCTGCAGAGGCTGTGAGGGTACCACTGGGAACAGAGTGGGGGCCCCCCCATGCCCATCCCAGCCACAGCCTCTCCAGAGCACAGCCCCTACCCAGTGTCCGGCCTTATTACTCAGAGTCCTGCCAGCCCCATTTTACAAACGTGCAAACAGAGGCCCAGGAAAGGGATGAGTCCCGAGGCCCCAAGGCCAATTGGAGGCAGGCCCTGGTTCTGGGGCATCCTAGCAAAAGGGCCTCGGTCTCCCCACCCACAGAATGGGAAGGGCGCAGTGGCCAAAGGGGGGTGTCTGAAGGGAGACCCCATGCCCACAGGTACAGGCAGGGCCATATGCCACAGAGCAGGCTGGCCTGTTACTGTCAAGGCCGCAGCTGCTCCCACGTGCCTGCAGCAGCGTCACTCTCATCACGCGGAAGAGGCCTCTTCCCACTCTGGGCCACCCTCTGAGGCCAATGGGACTCCTCTCACCCAGGTCAGCCCTGCCCACCACCCCTCCTACCCTCACCCTCACCCTCACCCTGAGGCGATGCTCAGCGCTCACTGTGCCAGGGCCATCCCAGGCATGGGCGCAGCTCTTCCTGCTTACTTCCTTGCCTGTCAAACTCCTACTCAGCCTCCAAAGCCCCATCCCACAGCTTCCCTTCCCCCTCTCCAACAGGCACAGCAACAAGAGTGTTATGTCTGGCTCTGCTCTTCCATCCGCCCCGCCCAGAGCAAGGCTCTCTGAAGGCAGGTCTGGGAAATGACTCTTTTGGAGACCCTGGGGTCACCCAGCTCAGGGCCAGGGACAGACAGGTGACAGGGCTCATGGAATAATATATGAATGAAGGAGCCCTCCTTCAGGAAGCCTCCCTGGCTACACCAAGTACCTATGGGCTGCTGAGACCAAGGACTACGTGGGACACAGCTGCCTGCCCCAGCCCTGCCAGCCCTGGAGCTGAGAGCCCAAGCCCAGGGCCTGTGGGGGAAGGCGGGCACCGGCTGCACAGCTGTCAGGCTGGTAACAGAGAGGCCATTCAGGCAGCCCATGTGCCCGGGCCCCAGGGCCTCTCTCTCCACCCGAAACTGGCCTGCAGGGGGGTGGCAACGCAGCCCTCCGAGGAGGGGAGCAGACTCAGTCTGGGTTCCAGTCCCAGCAGGGCCACCTGTGAGCCAGGGCGGCTCCAGCTGCTGTCTGCCTCCTCTGAGCCTGTCTCCCTGTCTGTAAGATGGGGAGACAGGCTCTGCCTCCCGGGAGAGGGACAAGCACATGAACCAGGGGTTTATTTGGGGACCAAATCTATAACCCTGGAGGTGGGCCAGTCCTGCTTTCACTTGCACGGTTGGCTAAGGCCATGCCCCTGAGGGCTGGGGGTTGGGCCCACTCCCCTGGGCGGGCCCTGCTCCCACCTGTGAGGGCACCAGCTCGTGCCGATGTGGCCTCACACCCTGCCAGCAGCTCTGGGGACAAGAGGGAGGCGTGGTTGCCGCCAGCCAGGAGCCAAATTGGGCACTGCAGACAACAGGGCTCAGTTTCTGGAAACTTAAGCCCTGGGCAGAAAGAGCCTCCCTCCAGGGAGAAAGGCCCTGTCCTCCTGTCCTGTGGCCTGGGGACTGCCCGGCCACAGCTGTGCCACCCAGGAAGGGGAGCGTGTGGTGTGACCAGAGCCCTCGGGGAGACGCCACCTCCTCTGCCTTTCTTTGAGGGGGTCACCCCCAACCAAGTCTGCCGAGTCTGCACTTCCTGGGGTGCAATGTCGTGTGAAAGCCGTGCCTGGCTCAGTTTTTTGTGGCAAAACCCATACATACTCCTGGAACTCAAGGTCACACTCGCCCAAGGTCACATGGGAGCAGGGGTGGACCCAAGTCCACCTTCTGCAGCCTAAGCTACACGCCTGGCGCCTGCACAGCTCAGACAAGTTCCAGGGGAAGAAACGGGTTTTTTCCACAGCCCGGGGCTTCCGGAGCTCTGGGAGCACGTGCCCTCACTACTGTGTCTTGCCGGGGCAGCACGGGGTCTGCAGAAGTGGGTCGCTGCCGAGACCTCCGCGGCGTCTGGCTCTGGCCTCCCTCCCGGGGCCCCAGGCTCACCCGTCGATGATGAGCTGGTCGTAGGGAGCTGGCTTGTCGCACACCGGGCACATCCAGGTGGGCTTCTTCTCATTCATCTGCAGGTAGAAGACGGCGTCGAAGCACTGCAGGTGCGCGCAGGTCTCTGCCCGGCAGGGCACAGAGAGCCGCATCTTCACCAGCTGCGGGTGAGGGGCCGGGTGAGCAGGGCACCCCTGCCTGCTGTGTGCCCGACCGGCGTCCCTCACCCCCAGCTCCATCCTGTGGCTCCTTCCAATCGCTTGTGTCTCAGGGACACGGAGGGGACCGAGACCAGCCTTACCGCTCAGGCTCTCGGCCTAGCCGAGCCACCCTGGGACGAGGACCACTAGGGAGGAGGCCCAGCCACAAGAGAGGCCCCGAGGAGGGGTCTGCGCCCCAACTCACCGGGCAGATGAGGGACACCCGCACCCCAGTGGTGGCGATCTCGCTGTCAGGATCGAGGCGCAGCTTCTCCTTGACTGTGGGGAGGGAACAGAGGACACCGTCAGAGGGGAGAGAGCAGCAGGGCTCGGGGCTGGGATTCGGATTCTTGCCAGCACTGACCTCCACCCTCCCAGAACAGGTGCCCTGAGGACAAGCCCCGAGCTTTGCTGCTGGTTCAGGGCTACGAGGGATCAGGGAAGGCTGGGTGGCGACCACCATTAGATCTGGCCGCAATCTGGGCACAGTGCAGACCCAGGAGAAGCCCCAACACGCAAATGAGGCCTCTCCCTGGCCCGCATCAGCCTTCTATGATCCACGGGACTTTTCTGGAAAGTTTCATGCAACACAGCCACCAACAGGGTCACTGCTGTGACTTAATCCTGTCACCAAAGCACCATCTCCAAGGCCACAGCCGGGAATGAGGCAGCGACCCCGCCGTGAGACGGACCCTGGAACTCCTGACCACCAGCCAGGAAGCGGCTGCCACCCAGCCCAGGGCACCACCCCTGGGCACCGACCCCAGGCATCCTGCAAGCCCAGGAGGAGCAGAGCTGCTTCTACAAAGGAAAAGACACGCCCACCACTCGACAGCCTGCAGGCCACTGACAGGAGGAACTCACGACGGCACCTGGCTGCCCTCCTGATGCTTCTGGGATGTGGTCAAACTCCATCCCTGGGTAGCTCAGGACAGAACCCCAGCCCTGGGCACTGCGGGGCAAACAGCACACTGGCCCACAGCCCACAGGGCCTCTCTATCCACGACTTGGCCCTCAGCTGCCTGGTGGACCCGACTTGCTTCCTCCAGATGAAGAGGGAGACCCAGGCATCTCAGGTCAACTTCCCCTATTCACTCCTAAGACTGTAAACTGAAACCCTTTTCACATGTCATTCCTAAGACTGTAAACTAAGACCCTTTTCATATGTTAAGCTATAAACCTAAGATTCTTCCACGTGTAACATCTAAAGTATAAGCCTGTAGAAAGAAGGAGCCTTCCTTTGTTAGGGGAGCTTGGCTGTTGAGGCCACTATACCACCTTGCTCCCGGCCAAATTAAACTCCTTCCTCCCATACTCGGGGTCTGAGAGATCCGTTTCCCACAGCCGCTCCTGCTACACAGGAAGCCACCCACCCACCCGACTCGGGGTCCAGAGTGACAGTGCCAGCCTGTCCCTCCACTGCCCCGATGTTTCTCTGCCTAGAACTGCCCCCACCACCCGCTGTTGGCCTGAAACACCATTTATCTCTGGCCGCGTGGGAGCCACTTCCTCCTTCCTGACCCCCACCCAGCCCCCTGGCCCAACCTGCAGTCTGTGTGTGGAACAGTGGGCGCTTCCTCTTCCCATGGGGACACGGTGGCAGCCACGTGCTGGCCACCACGGTCTGCTCCCTTGCAGGGCCTCAGCAGCTCTCCTGCCTGAGCCAAGGCTGCCCCAGCTGCTCACTCCTTGGCCAAGTTTCCAGCCATGGGTCCCAGCTCTGGCTACCAGGTGCCCGGGCAGACCCTCGGGCCTGGTAAGGGGGCCCTGGGCAGCTAGAAGGGAATGCAGGTGCCCATGTGATTTTAAAGCAAGCTCTCCCTCCTCCATGTATAGAAAGATGTGTGCAGCAAGAAGGGTTCAAGTGAGACAAAGGCGAGGACTTCCTGGGTGCAATGAGAGAGATC
The DNA here is from genome assembly GCA_004027835.1 of Alouatta palliata. Classification (NCBI taxonomy): domain Eukaryota; kingdom Metazoa; phylum Chordata; class Mammalia; order Primates; family Atelidae; genus Alouatta; species Alouatta palliata. The sequence goes on along the minus strand of PVKV010019579.1, from coordinate 24,456 downwards.
CAGTGACAAGGAGGCTGAACCTGGGGCTGCAGGTGGGCAGCGCCTAAGGACCACTTCAGAGAGGAAACTGACCCCACGACCAACCACGGCCCCCAGCACTGCAAGCTGTGGTCACTGAGAAATTCGGGGCCCAGCTTCTGCCCCATGGGCCTAGAAGAGACCTGCCTGGCCCCAGCCTCCTCGCTCAAGTCGGCTATTATGCCTGCAGGCAGGGAAGGTGAGGGGTTGAAGAAAGGGCCCTTTGAGGGAAGAGGGAGGTGGGGGACAGGAAACCCAGGTCACAGAACCCTAACTCTGCCACTCTGTGCCTCAGTGTCCCCACTGGTCAGACAGAGACATCGACAGGCCCTCCTTCCCCTCCCCCCTCCCCGTCCTGCTCTGCAGAGGGCATGCTGACAGCCATCTCTCCCGACTTGGGGGGCTGGAGTGTGCAGGAGGCTTCAATAGAAGGGGGCTCACAGGCCCCTGGCGATGCCAGCACTGCTCCAGGCTCCGGACACCCAGGCTAGGAAGTGCCCCTTGGAGGTCAGGAGCAGAGGCTAGAGGCCTGGGCCCAGCTGTGCCAGGAGGGCAGTGCTCAGAGGGGACTCTTGGGCTTGGGCACAGAGGCCCTGGGCAGTTAGGAGGGGCAGCTGGGAGGCCCTCCGGCCCGCATTCTGCCAAGGGATTGGGGTGGTGCCCAGGAGCCACCTGAACAGAGCGACCATTCTTGAAGGGGATGTGAGCAAACCTGGCTGGCCCGGAACCGCCCTCCCCTCAGCCTGGCAGGCAGTCCCGGTCCTCGCCCACCTGCCTGACTCCCATTCCCAGCTCCAAAGGACTCCAGGTTACTCCAGGTTACACCTCATCTCTCCACAGGACAGGCCTGCAGAGCCCACTGAGGCCTGGGCCCCAAGCATGTGGGTCCACAGAGAGGCCCAGGTGCAGCGGCCACCAGACAAGGCCAGTGACTTTCCGAGGCCACACAGCTGCCAATCAAGGCTAAATGAGCACTGGCTTTGTGCTGGGAGGCTGCTTGGGGTGGGGACTGATCCAGCTGCCAGTCTTGGTAAGCTTTTTTAAAATGCTTTGTGTCACTTAAAAAAAATTGTTTGGCCAGGCGCGGTGGCTCACACCTGTAATCCTAGCACTTTGGGAGGCCAAGGTGGGTGGATCACCTGAGGTCAGGAGTTCAAGACCAGCCTGGCCATCATGGTGAAACCTCATCTTAATTAAAAAAAAAAAAAAAAAAAAAGTTTTCATTGTTACAAGTACCGAAGAGGCCAGGTGCAAAAAGAAGCCACAGCTGTAATCCCAGCACTTTGAAAGGCTGAGGCAGAGGCACAGCTTGAACCCAGGAGTTTAAGACCAGCCTGGAAAACACAGCAAGATCCCAGCTCTGCGAAACACTGAAAAGTTAGCTAGTATGGTCGTGAACACATGTAGCTGGTCCCAAGCTACCCAGGAGGCTGAGGCAGGAGGATCGCCGGAGCTGAGTTAGAGGCTGCAGTGAGCCATGATCGTACCACTGCACTCTAGCTGGGTGATACAGTGGACTTTCTTTTGAGGAAGAGTCTTGCTCTGTTGCCCAGGCTGGAGTGTAATGGCAAGATCTCAGCTCCCTGTAACCTCCGCCTCCCAGAGACCCTGACTCTCTTTAAAAAATAAAAAAAAAAAAAGAAAGAAAGAAAATGGGGCCTCACCACGGGAGGTCAGACCTCTACCGTCCGTCTTCCTCCCACAGCAACTGACTGCACTGCCCTCGCTGTCTGTGCCCCGCCGTAGCAGCCAGGTGGGCCTGCTTAGAGTACGGCTCCTGCTGCGCCCCCTCAACCCTCTCGGCCTCTGTGCTGTCCTGGAATGCTTGGACCCCTTTGCACTGGGGCGCCTGGGGCCAGCGATACAGGGAGTGCTCCTGCAGGCCTCTGCACAGCAGCTCCTATTGCCGAGCGCCGCCTCTGCCGTCCGCATCCTCCAGAGACCTCCCTAGCCACGGCAGGGGCCGTAGACCCCCAGAGTAACAGGCGGCCCCTGACTGATATCCTTTGGGTGCAGGGCCCGCCCCTCAGCCGAGGTGGCCCTAAGCCCCGCTCACCCAGCGCCTTGCACAGCTCCGGGTGCTTCACCCCGATGGTCTTCAGCCTCTGCAGCAGCTCCGACGAAGTCAGCTGCCGCACCAGGTACAGAGCCACCGAGTAGCTCTGGGGAGAGAGGGGCTGGGTCAGGGCCGGCAGGGCCAGCGACGGACAGGGCAGGGGGCAGGGAGGTGGCCCGGGCACTCACTCACCTTGCCGTAGTTCCCCCAGGTGACGGTGATTCGGTTGGTGGCCGAGGACAGGTACATGAGGTGGGTGAGGTTGATGGGGCGGCACGGCCTCTTGGGCTCCACCCCAGGCTTATTAGATGGGTAGTAACCCTGCAAGCAGACAGGCTGCTCAAAGAGTGTAAGGACAGCCAGGAACTCCAATGGCCCCCATGCCCCTCCACCCCCGACCCTCACAGCAGATGCGAGCGGCCGCGCTCACCGGGACTGAGCAGTAGCTGTGGTTGACCTTCACGGCGATGTTGGGCGGGTACTGGTCCTCCTGAGGGCAGCTGGTGTCTGAGTAGCAGATTCTGCAACGACAACAGGGACCATGGGGCGGCAGGAGGGGGTACGGGGGGGCACAGGACGGGGGACACAGGATGTGCCAAGCTGCTGTAGGGGACAATGGGGACCAAGGGGTAGCAGGCAGGGGGTTCACAAGAGAGGCTGGGTTGCTGCAGGGGACCACAGGGACATGGGGCAGCAGGCAGAGGGATTCAGGAGGGGCTGGGCCCCGGGGTACACAGGCGGTGGTGACAGGGGTGCTACAGAACTTGACACATGGCTAGACTGCATGGGGGCAGGGGGTCTTGGGGCCTCCGAGTGTGGCCTGGGCAGGGATGGGAGACAGTGGTGTGTCCCCAGACAGGGACAGATGGCAGATGGGGGGAGCTGGGCTCTGCTGCCGGCAGGGGAGACTGAGAAGGGTCTGGGCCAGGACTTGGGGAGCCATGACGGGACTGGAGAGGTGGGTGGCTGGGGGCCAAGCTCTGGGGTGGCGGGCACACCTGGGCATACCTCAGGACGACCTGCACAGCTTTGACTCCAGGCTGCAGTTCTCTGTGGGTGTGGAGCGAACCATAGGAAAGGGAGAGATGAGTGAGGAGGCCACGACCCCAGCCCACCCCACAAGGCGGAGACTTCCTGCCCAAAAGGCTCCCTCCCCCAAGCTGGGAAACTGAGGCCCAGGACTCTTTTGTGCAGGCTGGGTGAGACCAAAGTGGCTGTGGGGCCAGGAGAAGGGCCGGCCTCCCTGGAAAATGGAAAAGAATCTACCACAAAGCCCTGAACCAGAGAGGGCAGCCAGCTGCCTCTTGCTCCAAGGGACCGCAGCTAAAACGCACACGCTGGAATCCAGCGGCCAGCTCACAACCGCAAGAAAATACCCAGCTTGGGAAGCTAAGGCTGGCAGAGCGCTTCAGCCCAGGAGTTTGAGATCAGCCTGGGCAACATGGTAAAACTGTCTCTACAAAAAATACAAAAAATTATCTGGGTGTGGTAGTGCACACCTGTGGTCCCAGCTGCTTGGAGGCAGAGGCACGATGATCCCTTCTGCTTGGAGGATCAACTGAACCCATGGAGGTGGAGGTTACAGTGAGCTACGCCTGCACCACTGCACTCCAGCCTGGGTGATAAGGAGCAACCCTCTCAAAAAAAAAAAAAAAAAAAAAAAAAAAACCCAAGAACACCCAAGGATAAACTTTAACAAGAAACGCCCCCAGAAAGAGAAAAATCTGTCTACCCAAAGACACTTCCACGGATGTTCCACGGCAGAACTGACCATGACAGCCACAAAGCAGCAGCCGCCTGAGTGTCCTTTACACACCAAAGGACCCACACGCACTGGATGCAACCCAGCCTTGGAGGAGCGAGGCTGAGACCCAGGCCTTGGCACAGAGGCACTGTGAGGACGCCCCACCTCGTCAGACACCAAACACAGAAGACCACGCAGGGCCCGGCGCGGTGGCTCACACCTGTAACCCCAGCACCTGGGGAGGCTGAGGTGGGTGGGTCACCTGAGGTCAGGAGTTTGAGAGCAGCCTGGACAACAGAGTGAAACCCCGTCTCTACTGAAAGTACAAAAATTAGCTGGGTGTGGTGGCTTGCGCCTGTACTCTCAGCTACTCCGGGAGCTGAGGGAGAATCGCTTGAACCTGGGAGGCGGAGACTGCAGCGAGCCGAGATAGCACCACTGCACTCCAGCATAGCGACAGGGTGAGATTCTGTCAAAAAGTAAAATTAAATTAAATTACAAAAAAATGAAACCAAGCCCTTGCATGGCTGGCTCTGAGCGCTCCAGAGCAGGGACCCAGTAGGCATACAGGCTGTGCTGACCCTGGTTCAAGACGAGGAAGAGGAGGCTGAGGAAAGCAAGTCACCACCTTGGGTCTCCCAGGCAGAGAGGCCTCCGTGGCCAGGCCTGGCTCAGCTGATCCCGAACCCTTGTGAGGGCCATGCTGGGAGGCCCCGCGGACCTGGGTCCACAGCGGGTGGGGGCAGCTGGTCTGAAGCAGCTGGGCCCGAGGCCAGGCATTACATGTGGGCACCCACCCCAGCCCTGACACGGACTCAGGTGTGGCCTGGGCAAATGGCCTCCCCTGTGTTGAGATCCCAGCACCTGCCACACAGCCGCCCCAGCAGGAATCTGTCTCAGCTGGGGGTAGGGCGGCCTTGCAGAGACTGAGGGAGGAGCGGGGCCGCCGCGCCAGCCCTCACCTGCTACAGCTCAACCATCTTTACCTGAGGGTGACGCTGCCCCAGGGGACACACACCGGGCAGTGTCTGGGGACATCTGTGGTTGTCAAAACAGGGGCATGTTCTTGGCATGGAGTGGGTGGAGGCCAGGAATTCGACTCAGCACCCTGCCGTGCCCAGGACAGTCCCACATGCAGAGGGCACAACCGTGTTGAAAGTGGACAGTCAGTCCGCCTCTCTCGGGCTGCAGGGCACAGGCAGTGAGCACACGGCCCAGCACCTGAGACCCAGGACAGGGTTTTACGGAAGGAAGAGAATGCGGCCACTGCCTTGCAGCAGGGATCTGGACTGAGCTCCAGCGAGGCCTGCGGTGGACGTGGCTGCCGGCTCTCCCGTGAGCCCAGGACACGGGGCGCTGGGCTGGGGGAGGCACCGCGCACCTGGAGTTCCGGATCAGCTCCACCTGCCTTGGTGTCAACGCGAAGATGCACGGGCTCTCCTGAAGCTTCTCGTTGTTCTGTGGGACTGAAGACAAACGCGAGTTCAGGGGCGCGTCTGGTCCCTGGCAGATCCCCCGAGCCCAGTCGCTTTTCCGGGCCTGCACCTCTTCAGACCAGGAAACAGGAAATAGAAGCTGGCTGGACAGATATGTGGGGTAGAGGTGGGGGCCGCACAGGGAGGAGGAGGAGGGAGGACTCCCGTCCCCTTCTGGGGGCCACTCACACGGCCCATGCCCTGTCGAGGGCCACTCAGAGAGCAGGGCAACCTTAGCAGCCGGCAGGATGCAGGCGTCTACTTAGGAAGACTGAAAAGTGACCAGCTGCCTAGGGGGAGAGCTGGGCCCCACCAGGCCTGGAGGACACGACTGTCCTTCCTCCTCCTCCCTCTGGCAGCACAAGCTGGACCCGGCCCCAGCTCTCCTCATGCCTGCAAGGCGCCCACGTTACCAGGACAGAGGTCGCGCCACGGGTACTAAAAGGGGATGAGGCCAAGATGCTGACAAGTCTGGGTCCTACCCTATTAGTTACAGCTGGACTGAGCAGCAGCGGCACAGGCAGAAAACACAGTGGTTTTTTCCTCTGAGGCCGAGTCTTACTCTGCTGCCCCGGCTAGAGGGCAGTGGCAGAATCCTGGCTGACGGCAACCTCTGCCTGGCCAGGTTCAAGGGATTCTCCTGCCTCAACCTCCCCAACAACTGCGATTACAGGCACAGGCCACCACGCCCAGCTAATTTTTGTACTTTTAGTAGAGATGGGGTTTCGTCATGTTGGCCAGGCTGGTCTCCAACTTGTGACCTCAGGTGATCTGTCTGCCTCAGCCTCTCAAAGTGCTGGGATTGTAAGTGTGAGCCACCGCGCCTAGCCAACTCCATCTCTTTTTTTTTTTTTTTTTCCTGAGAGGGAGTCTCGCTTTCCCACCCATCCTAGAGCGTGGTGGTGCCATCTCGGCTCATTGCAACTTGCACCTCTCAGGTTCAAGCTCTTCTCCTGCCTCAGCCTCCTGAATAGCTGGGATTACAGGTGTGCACTACCATGCCAGCCTAATTTTTTGTATTTTTAGTAGAGTCGGGCTTTCTCCATATTGGCCAGACTGATCTTGAACTCCGACTTCAGGTAATCTGCCCACCTCGGCTTCCCAAAGTGCTGGGATTACAGGCATGAGCCACCGCGCCCAGCTGCCCCATCTCTTAAAAAGAAGAAAAGTGGCTGGGTGTGGTGGCTCACGCTTATAATGGCAGCACTTTGGGAGGTCCAGGCGGGCGGATCACAAGGTCAAGAGTTCAGGACCAGCCTGGCCAAGATGGTGAAACCCCGCTTCTACCAAAAATACAAAAAAAACCCACCTAGGTGCAGTGGCAGGCACCTGTAGTCCGAGCTACTCGGGAGGCTGAGTCAGGAGAATCACTTGAACCCAGGAGGCAGAGGTTGCCATGAGCCAAGATCGTGCCACTGCACTCCAGCCTGGGCAACACAGCAAGACTCTGTATAAAAAAAATAATAAAATACCTCTCTATACATCCACTAGTGTGGCTAAAATTAAGAGACTGACAACTCTAAGAGGTAGCAAGGGTGTAGAGCAATCAGAACTCTCCGCTGGTAGGGCTGAAAGAAGGTACAACCACTCTGGGAAACTGCCCTTATAAAGGTAAACACAGGCCTACCCTATCACCCAGAAATCCCATTACAAAGTATTTTCCACTCAATAAATGGAAACAGGGCTGGGTGGAGTAACTCACACCAGTAATCCCAGCACCTTGGGAGGCCACGGTGGGCGGATCACTAGGTCAGGAATACGAAACCAGCCTGGCCCACATGGTGAAATCCCGTCTCTACTAAAAGTACTAAGGCAGCCGGGCGTGATGGAGCTCGTCTGTAGTCCCAGCTACTCGGGAGGCTGAGGCAGAAGAATCACCGGAACCCAGGAGGCAGAGGTTGCAGTGAGCCGAGATCACGCCACCACACTCCAGCCTAGCAACAGAGTGAGACTCTATCTCAAAAAAATAAAATAAAAAATAAATGGAAACATGCATCCAAAAGGAGTTGCAGGCCGGGCATGGCGGCTCAGGCTTGTCATCCCAGCCCTGTGGGAGGCCAAGGTAGGGTAGAAGGATCACTTCAGCACAGGAGTTGGAGACAGGCCTGAGCAACACAGTGAGACCTCGTCTCTAAAAAAATGTTTTTAGGGCCGGGCGCGGTGGCTCACGCCTGTAATCCCAGCACTTTGGGAGGCTGAGGCGGGCGGATCACAAGGTCAAGAGATCGAGACCATCCTAGCCAACATGGTGAAACCCCGTCTCTACTAAAAAAATACAAAAATTAGCTGGGCGTCGTGGCTGGCACCTGTAGTCCCAGCTAATCAGGAGGCTGAGGTAGGAGAATCGCTTGAACCTGGGAGGCAGAGGTTGCAGGGAGCCAAGATCACACCACTGCACTCCAGCCTGGCAACAGAGCAAAACTGTCTCAAAATATATATATATATAGCTGGGCATGGTGGCTCATGCCTGTAATCCCAGCACTTTGGGAGGCCAAGGCAGGAGAGTTTGAGACCAGCCTAGACAACACAGTGAAACCCTGTCTCTACTAAAATACAAAAAATTAGCCAGGCATGGCGGCATGCGCCCGTAGTTCCAGCCACTCTGGAGGCTGAGGCAGGAGAATTCCAAGAACCTGGGAGGTGGAGATTGCAGTGAGCGATGATCACGCCACTGCACTCCAGCCTGGGTGACAGAGCGAGACTCCGTTTCAAAAAAAAAAAAAAGTATACATATACACACATACATATATATGTGTGTGTGCCTGTGTGTGTGTATATACAGATCTAAAAAAACGCTGACCAGCGTGTGCGTTCTGCTATTGTTTTGTAACGAAGAGGGAGGGAAAGCCTGTGAGTAAATGGCTATTTGTTTTATGAGTGCAAAAAAGGCTGAAGGAACGTAGCGGAGCGAGAATCCGGCCACCGTGGCAGACTCGGAGTGGTCGGGGAAGATGACAGGCAAGCCCTTTGTAATGGGGGCAGCAAGCTGGCCCGGTCATGCTGGCGTTCACCAGCTTCGCAGGCTACACTGTCTGTGTCGTGACAAGACCGCCTGGTCCCAGGACGGTAGCGCACAGAGCAGTGTGACCTGCACCCATGACAGGGCCTTTCCAAAACCGGCAGCCGTGGGATGCGGCCTCAGCTGCCAGCACCAATTTGGAACTTTCTGAATTAAAACCCATGAGAAGAGGTAACGACGTAAAAACACATCTGCTTTAGGCCCAGAAGCCAGACTGCCAGCGCTCGGATCCCAGCCCTGCTCTGACCCATGCTGACCTGTTTTTCTTTCTTTTTTGAGACGGAGTTTTGCTCTTGTTGCCCAGGCTGGAGTGCAATGGCGTGATCTCGGCTCATCGCAACCTCCGCGCCCTGGGTTCGAGCAATTCTCCTGCCTCAGCCTCCAGAATAGCTGGGATTACAGGCATGTGCCACCATGTCTGGCTGATTTTTTTATTTTTAGTAGAGATGAGGTTTTTCCATGTTGGTCAGACAGATCTCGCACTCCCAACCTCAGGTGATCCGCCTGCTTCAGCCTCCCAAAGTGCTGGGATTGCAGGCATGAGCCACTGCACCCGGCATGACCTGTTTCTTGGGGGACTGGTGCCGGGTCTGGCTGGTACTCAGGAAGAGGGGGCTACCACAGCCATGGCAGCCACAAAGGCCACAATACCACAAGGGCCACACTGCCACAGCCAGCTCCTGTTTATGTTCTGAGGGCACAGCGAGTCGGTCTCTGGGTGATGGGCTGCGGATTCCCAGCTGGGCTCCTGAAGAAGGCCGCCTAATTGGGAAGGTGGGCACACAGGCCACCTGCAGAAGTACCCAAATCTGCCCTGAGCGCCGGGGGAGCAGTGGTTCAGGGGCAGGGTGGCCTCCCAGGAGCTGACACCTGAGCTGGGTCTCTGGGCTTCTGAGGCTGGGTTGGAGGTCAAAACACGGACACCACAGCCCTCAGTGTCTCAGGAGGAGGCAGGGGGAGCATAGTGTGTCCAAAGCAGGCAGCAAGGGAGCCACCCAGCTGCCCGGGGATTGCTGGTAGCCTACGCCCGGAGCAGACAGGGCCCAACGCTCCAGGGTCCCTGCCTTGGGAGGGCCCTTCCCTCTGCAGGAGGCTGGACTGTGGCCCTCTGCCGGGGGCTGGGGAGGTATCCTGTGCTCTGCCTGCTCTGCTGTGCCACTGGCCCCAGCCCCCCTACGCTGGGGAAGTAACCACGAGACTGCGACTCTGCCCTCAGGGTCAGCTATTCGAGGCCAGAAACCCGGGAGGCATCACGACGCCCGTCTCTGCTGTCTCCACAAACATCCACTGCCTCCACCAATGCTGTCGGCTCTGCTCGCAAAACCTACCCGCTGCTACCCCTGTCCTCAGCTCTGCTGGGCTCAGCAGCTGATGGCCGCTCCCCGGGCTGGCTCCGCAGGAGACCCCTGGCCCTCAGCACCACTGCTGAGGGCCACACCCACCCTGCCGCACACGCAGCCACCACCCTGGCCCCCTCCTCCTGCCCCACCAGCCACGCTGCCTCAGGGCCTCTGCACATGCCATTCCCTCTCCTGGAACCTTCCTCCCCCGACCAGCCTCACAGCCCTGTATTTGTCTTTGCACAAATGTCACCAGGAAAGGCTGCCCTGAGCACCTCATCTAAAAGCCGCACCCACTGCCCCACTTTTCTCCAAACCTTCTCCCTCCCAAGGACCGACCCTGTTTTTCCGCATCACTCTGGTGCTCCTCCTCGTTGGGCCACTGAAGCATGCAGTTCCCCGAGGAGGAGATGTTTTCGTGCGCTGCCTGGCACCCACAGGCCTGCAGGACACAGGCACAGGCACCGCTGAACCAGAATGCACCTTCGAGGCCAGGTGCGAGGCAGGGTGACCACTGGGGCCCTGCTGGGCGGAGCAGGTTCTGGGATGAGGCCCTCCAGCCCGGGCAAGCAAAGCAGCCCCTGGGCACGATCCCAGAGCCCAGCAAGAAGGGCTCAGCCATCAGCTCCACCCCAGCCTGCCAGGCAGCCTCACGAGATGCTGCTGACGATGAATATTTAACACTGTGAGCAGATGCTCACAATATGGGGGGTGGTTATAAAATAGCAGTCAGGACACAGCCACATGTTCCTACAGTCACACATGCAAAGAGAGAAGGCAGCAAGCACCGGCCTGGTGCGCCCAGACGGCCACTCCGGGCGCAGGGCACCGGCCAGGCTGATCCGCTGCTGACTCCAGTTTTCTAACACAAGTGCGTAATTGTACAAAAGTTTAAAGAGAAATGAAACACAGAGAGATTTTTTTTTTCCTTTTTTTGAGACGAAGTCTCACTCTGTCGCCCAAGCTGGAGTACAGTGGTGCGATCTTGGCTCACTGCACCCTCTGCCTCCAAGGTGCAAGCAATTCTCCTGCCTCAGCCTCCTGAGTAGCTGGGATTACAAGTGCACACCATCACGCCCGGCTAAGTTTTGTATTTTCAGTAGAGAGGGGGTTTCACCATGCTGGTTAGGCTGGTCTTGAACTCCTGACCTTGCAATCGGCCCACCTCGGCTTCCCAAAGTGCTGAGATGACAGGCGTGAGCCAATGCACCCAGCTACCGGGAGATTTTCAAAAGCCAACTGGGGCTGGGCGTGGTGGCTCACACCTGTAATCCCAGCATTTTGGGAGGCCAAGGCAGGTGAATGACTTGAGGTTAGGAATTCAAGACCAGCCTAGTCAACATGAAATAAGACGCATAAATTAAAAAACGACATCAAAAAATAAAGAAATGAAAAGCAAAGTCTACACTGGGAGGAAATTCCCACGGAGCAGCAAGTGAGGGTGGATGGCTGGGAGGCTGTTCCGAGAGGGCAACAAGGAGCCTAGCCCTCAAGGAGCCCGGGGAGGAGCCTCACAGGGTCTGGGGAGGCGAGTGACAGGCCCAGCCATGCAAAGGCCCAAGGGCAGGACCTTGCCTGAAGCCTTGGAGGAACAGTGAACTGCCAGGAGGCCCAGCAGGGAGGTCCCTGTGGCTGAGAAGAGTAAGGAAGGGATGGGAGAGAGGAGGGGATGGAACAGGAGACGCAACGAGGTCCGGGTTGGGGCCTGTTCTGAGGGGAGCAGGCCTGTGGCCCACCTTCTATCTGAGAACATTCCCAGCTGCCATGGGAGGGGGACCAGTGGGCAGAAGCAGAGCAGGAGGCTGCGGCTGGCAGGCAGGTGGGAACTGGGCTGGATGGGCAGGGGGTCACAGGGGACAGGAGAAGAACCAGTGGAACATGGGGGTGGCCGCCGGTGGCCCCTCAACGGGTAATGGTGGGTTCATCCCTCCTCCTCAACCAGGTATGAGTCCCCGGAGGCCAGGACCTGGGGCAGAGGTGGCAGAGTTCCCATTCCCCAACCACAGGCATGGGAGGCCCCAGCAGGCCAAGTGGGTCAGACCAACCTGCACATGGGACAGTGACACAGGACAGCCATGCCCACCCTGTCCCCCAGTGCACAGATGGATGGAGGGTAGGCCTGGGTAGGTGCCTGGCTGTAGACAGCTGGCGACCACTTGTCTCCTGTACCCCTCAGTTTCCTCAATGACCCCAAAAATGACACCAGAATCTGAGACCAGGAAGAGCTCCCTGGAACCTGAGGGGTGCTGCAGCCCTGGGGCAAGGAGGATAGCCCCCAGCCTTCCCTGGGCCCACCGTTCTGGGCCCAGCATGCTTGGGTTCCAGCTTCTGCCGCCTGCGCCCAGGCTGCTGTGTCCCTCCTCCTGGGTGCACCACGCTCTGGCCACAATGGACTCCATTCAACCCCATGAAAGAGCCCTCTCTCGCCTTGGCCTCTGCCCTCGCTGCCCTCTGCCTGGAACACACTCCCCTGCCCGTCCTCTCTGCCTGGCTTCTTAGGAGTCACCCTTGGGTCTGGACTGGAATGCTGCTGCCTCCAGGAAGCCTTCCTGACTCCCACTGTCTCACAAATGTACAGTAAATGGCTCCTACTACTGCCAGCTGCCCCTGGAAGCCCTCCATCTGCCAGGAGACACGTATCACTGGCACCGTCTCGTCACCTGCTATGCTGCACCTAAGCAGGGACCATGCTACCCTGCTTGCGGCCTGGGCAATGCTGGCCCAAGGGCTTCAGAGGCTGGATGAAAGACACACGTGCCTCCGCACAGCACAGCTACACTGGCGGCTCTTGGCCGGTGCCGGGGCCACCTGCCTCCGGGGGCGTCTGGAGCCACAGAGACAGGGACTCCACTCTGTATGGCAGGGGGGTGGACAGGCAGATTCCCCGGGGCGCCCACTGTGGGCCGAGGCCCTGGGGAGCAGCTCTGTGCCCAGCCGGCGCGTCCTTCCTTCTGCCCTACATCTCCTGACAGCCTCTACCCCCCACATGCCCTGACAGGAGGCTCAGGCCCACTAGTCGGAGGCACAGGCCGGGCAGGGGTGGAGCCAGTCCCCTTGCTGAGAGGCAGGACCGAGTCTCCAGCCTTCACGAGGTCCTAGCTGGAACCTCTGCTCAGGAACAGAACCCAGACGGCTTGGGAGGAGGAAGGCGGGCTGCTGTGTGACCTTGGGCCATTCTCCGCACTGTTCTGGGCACCGGTCCCTCCCCACCCAAGCACCTCCTGATGGAGCCAATCATCTGTGGCCCGAGGTCCCCACAGCCCGCTCTGCGGCTGTCACCCCCTCCCCCAGCCCGGCATTCCGCACCTCGTGATTTATGGCCCCTGTCCGCCTGGTGCGGTCTCTATCCTGGAGCCGGCCGGCGGCTCTTCCGGGGAAAAAAGACCAGAGAGCAGTGGGCCTCACAGCGGCTGGTGGGTCACAGCCAGAGGCTGGGGTGAGGGGGTAGCAGTGTAGCTGAGTCCTCCTGAGGCAGCCCCCAAGCAAGGCCAGTACCACAGAGGGCACCCTGGGGAGGGACACAGCCCCGGGTCAGTGCGGGCGTGTGGATGGCATCTCGGGTCCTCAAACCATGCGGACCACTGCTTCGGGGCCAGGGTCTATGCTCTGAGAACCCGGGGGGCCCCCTGAGAGCACGGGAGTCAGGGAAGGGGGTTCACCTGAGGAAAGCACCCTTCAAGGCCCTAGGATGGGGCGAGAGCCAGTGGGGAAGAGAGGCAGGGCGGGGTTGGCCTCTTTGTTCTGAGCCGCCAGCAGAGTCATCCTGGTGTAGACAGGGGAGCAGTCTCTCCCGGAGATCAGGTGACCGGGGTCCCTGGGGGCTCAGGGCATAGTGAAGCATTGTGGGGTGGAGCAACTGGTCCCCGTGCAGGAAGGAAGCCGGCCAGCCCCGTCCCCCACCCTGCACCAAGACTGCCCTGCCGCTCCCGGGAAAGCCCAGCCTCCCTGCCACGCGGGTCCTTCTCAAGACCCGACCTTTAGAGACAGCCAGCTCTGCCCAAGAACCCGGCATGGGGAACGGCTTCCCTTACAAGGGAGCAAAGGCAGGGAAAGTCAGCCCGAAGGAACGCAGGCCAAGGCCCCGAGTCCCCCAGGACAGGTGCTGCTGGGCCAACCTGCTCCGTGGGAGGCTGTGCTAGACATCTCCTGCCAGGAGAAAGAAGGTGGGGGCGGAGCCTCACTGGGAAGGCGGAGCCTCAGGCTGGAGGGCGGAGCCTCGGCTGCCCAGGAACCACTGGCAGCGCCTTCCTCCCTCCTCCACCTCCTCCATCCTCACCAGGAAGCACAGCCCCTCCAGCCTAACCTCACAAAGTCCCAGGGCTGTAGGCAGGAGGGGAAAGGCAACCAGTACCCCCTCTCCCCACCCCATCAACCCCACCTCCCAGGGCAGGGGTGAGGGGGCCAGCTGGCACCCAGTGGACTGAATGGTGCCAGAGAGGGGCCCCCAGGCCACAGCAGGGGCCAGGCAGTTCGCTGGGTCAACAGGGTGGGACGGGGTGTGTACAGGGCTTCTGAACCTCGCAGCCTTGGTCCCGTTTCCTGCTGCGTGCCCACGCCTGGTGCGCCTGGTGCCCGTCACGCACCCACCCAGCAGGCACTCTGATGTTTACTGCATGAAGGAGAGTGGGGGCAGAGGAGGGGAGGCAGGAAGAAGAGACAACGGAGAGGTCTCCAGGCACGGAGGGTCCTGGCTGTAAACCAGAGCTCCTCAGGGCATGGGTTCCGCTCGTTATCTGGGAGTCCCAGAGGCTGCACTCTCTCTGCCTGGGGGCTGGGGCTGCTCAGGCCTCCCTGGCCCGGAGCTCAGGGCTATGGCTGAGACAGACATTCCTACTCGTGCAGGCTACTCATGTAGGCTGTAGGCAAGGACCCAGAGCCTGGGGGAAGGAGAGAAGGCTGATGCCCCTGTCCAGCCCCATTTCCATGGGGAATAAGCAGGGAAATCAGGCTCCCCAGTGGCCCTGGCAATCACAGCCTGGTGTGGTCCCATCTGCACCACAGCGTCTGTGTGAGCAATGGACTCTGTGGGGGAGGTGGTGAGGCATCTGAGGTTGGCTTATAAAAAGGGCTCCAGTTCCCAGGTTGGTGGGGCACGCTCACTACCCCAGGGTGAGGGAGCCACCGGGCAATGACGCTTGGGCAGCCTGTGCAGGGGACCACACAGTGAGGACCTGGGGACTGTGGCCAAAAGCCAGCGAGGAGCTGAGGCCTGCCAGACACCGCACAAGGATGTGGCTGCTGCAGCCCCAGTCGAGCCTCCGGATGAGGTAGCTCCAGCCTGACTGAGCCTCGTGAGCGCCCCCGTGCCCCAACGCCCCACAGCGCGGCTCGCAGGTTCCAAGAACTAACAGACAGCCACTGCTTCCAGCCGCTCCATTGCAGGGCAACGTGTAACACACCAACGGGTGAACAATATCAAAGATGGTCCCTTTGCTTCCCAGGAAAAACACCCTTGCCACTGTGGCTCCCCGCCCTGGCTGCGCCACACAGGACATCCCTGGAGGTCGGCCACGTCGCTGGGCCAGGCGGGCCTCGGCGAGACCTCCAGGCGCAGCCTCCCCGGGGCGGCGGCCACTCACCTAACTCAGTGGGCTTCAGCAGCTCGTCCAGCATATTAAAGAAGGGCAGCTTCACCAGGCGAACTTCTGGCTTGAGGGTCTTGGCGGGCAACCGTCCCAGTCCATTTAAGTACTTCCCGTAGAGCACGGGGTAGTCAATGTTGGGGCCCGCCAGCGGAGTCCTGGGCACGGCGCTGGCCCGGTCGTAGGTGGAGTGCATGGTCAGGGGGTCCAGGGGCCGGTGCGGCTGCGGGACGGACTCCGCGTTCTTCTTGTAGCGGGTCTCGTACAGCTCCTTGATCTTCTTAAACAGCTCTGGGCTACAGTCAAACTGCACCAGCTGGAGCGCTCTGGTGACGAGCTCGTGCTTCAGTCCGCTCTTACTCCGGCCCACGAAACCCAGGAGCATCTGAAGGTCGGAGACTCGAAAACTCATCACCATGTTCTGAGGAAGAGCAACCAGACACACACTCAGAGGCCAGAGCCGCCCAGGCAGGGGACGCCGCGGAGGCCAGGCCCTGACGTGGGGGCCGTGAGAAACACCCACTTGCCAGGAAACGCCAGCCTTGGCTGGGGCTGGTGGCATGCCCTGCCCCTAGGGTGTCCCCTCCCAGCAGAGCCCCGCCCCCTCCCTCCTCCTCATCAAACTTTCCCCAGCATCGCCAACGCAGCAACAGCGCCTCTGACTAGGCCCCCCTTCTATTTTAGGTTCTCTTTCCCTGTCTTCAGCCTGAAAGCATCCCCGGGGCAGGAACTAGGAATCATGCTTTAAACCCCCTCTGCCAGTGCCTCTCTGACCCTCAGTCTCTTCATTGGGAGAATAACAACATAAAGCACGGCTGGGCAGGCCCTCAATCCACGTCAGCCATACACGCGCTTTCCTTTCGGTCTCGCCGATGGTAGGCACAGTTTACTTAGTACTAATCACCTGCCGGGAACTGAGCCGGTCATGTGATTATATATTTAACTCTGATCCTTAAAACACCTCTGCTAGCTGGTGTGAGCTCTGTCACAAACGAGGAACTGTCGCCTTAGGGGCAGCAGTGCCAAGATTCAGACCCAGGCCTGGCTCTGATGCCAGGGGTGGTTCCTGCTCCCACACTATCCTCCGGACATCAACTCGGGGGCCTCCGAAATATCCGAAACATCCGATCATCAACCCATGCGGGGTTTCTCCCCTTCAGCCCTGTGGACACTCGGGCCGCCTGTGGACACTCGGGTCGTCCTGGGCACTGCGGGGTGCTAAGCACCCCCCAACTCATGACAACCAAATACATCTCCAGACGTTGCCCAGACTCCCTGGGGGGCTGGTCTGAAGGAGCAGCAGCCACGGGGCTGTTGCAGGACCTGCCCCTCATCTCCCGGCAGGACCTCTGCAGTGAAAATCAAACCAAACAGCAGAGCCCAGCTGACCCTAGGGTTTGACTGGGAGTAGCCTGGCCTTGGCCTCCCCTCCATGAGGAGTAAGACCCTGAAGGGGAAGGAGGGCTCCTCAACAAGCCACAGAAGCCAGGTGTCCTCAAGGGCCGGGCTGGCAGGGTTTCGGGGCCACCCACCCTCGGCCCGGAAGCTGGCCTGGGATGAATGAGATGTGGGAAAGAGAAACTTCCAGGAGGAATGGGGAAAAAGCTGGTGTCAAGGGTGCTGAGGAAAGCTGGCGGGCACCCGAAGAAACCACTCACTCAAACTACTCCTGAAAGATGGTGAGGGTCGAAGCTAGAGGCAGCCTCACTGGGCAGTCTACACCGCGGCCTCCGTGCCAGGAGGCGCAGGGGTTTCTGACTCCCAGATGCCCAAGGGTGAGGCCAGGAGCCCAGCAGCACATTTCAGCAGCGAGGCTGCAGCGGCCCTGGGCCAGCGGCGGAATCCTCATCTGTCAGCTGACATTTCTTCTAGCTGTACTGGGCCAGGGTCCTGCTGGAGACGGAGAGGCTGTCCAGGCTCAATACAACAGAGACGCACGTGCCGGTGGCCCAGTCTTGCCCAAAGAGCCTGAGGAGAACCCTCTTCCCTATTAGGGCTGCGTGACCCCATGACTGTAAAGAATCAAGTGTCTGCTGCCTGCCGGGCACCAGCAGGGCCTTTCCGTGTCGCCAATTTTACAATGATCACACCCATCACGTAGGTGAGGAAGAAACCGAGGCTCATAGAGGGAAGCGGCTGGCCCACAGCCTCCCCAGCACAAGCACGGAGGTGGCGTCGGCCCCGGGGCCCCCTGCTCACCAGCACACTGGCTATGGGGACCTGCGTGGTCTGCTGGGCCTGAGTCAGGGATGCTCTGCAAACAAAAATGCCTCATCTCTTGGCCTGACTTCCTACCTTGTGCACAAAACAAAAAGGCTTGTGGACAAGATGTTTCTTCTGGAAGCTGCCCAGACCTTAGCAAGGAGAGGCGATGTCATGTGGACACCGCACTGGCAGCCTGGCCGAAGGCAGGTGGGCTTGGGAACCTGCTGACATCCTGGCACCCCGGGAGCCCCCGCCCCGCCCAGGCTGGACAGTGGAGCCGAAGCTCCTGCTTCCCAGAGCACACCCCTTAGGCGGCCATATGTTCGCGATTCAGATTTCCCGGCAGCTGCCACCTCGGAGGAGCCTGCCCTGGACACTGGAGGGGGGCAGGAGGACACGCATTCAGGAAGAAGCCCCCAACACCCTGAGATCGCTTCCTGCCCTGGCTTCATCCTGACCTGCCTGCCGTCAAAGCTGTGTTTATAAACAGCGCCAGGCCCCAGCAGCTTCCAGAGTTTCAACTCCAGGCTTGCCTGGAAGCCTCGTGGGGAGACATCAGCCGAGACACAGCAGCTGCGCTGAACCTTTCCTCCAGCACGGGGCCCTCGGAGCACTGGGGGAAGCTCAGGAAGGCTCCTCTCTCCAGCAGAGTGGAGATGTGTGCTGTGCTAAAAGCTGTGGACTATTTCACGACACCCCTGCCCCAAAACCCGCCTCCAAGCCTCAAGAAGAGAGTCTCAGATTTCAAAGTTCATCAACAAGCCCCCACCATTCACCCCTCCGAGCAGTCTGTGATGCACCCCAAAAGACAGAATCTGCAGCCATGAGTATGACAGGCTGGGGAAGGCCCCTGTAAAAAAGGGAATGTTTCGATGGCACGTAAGGCATTTGGAGGAACAGAAATGGACTCAAGGAGAAAGAAGGCCCCCCAAGGTCCCGCCCCCTTGAATGGAGGCTGCAATTTAGAGAGTCTGAAAGAAGGGGCAAACTTGATTTAACTGTGGTGGGGGGGGTACCGGCCACCAAAGGGTCAAGGAAAGTTCGTCAGATCGTATTTCAAGTCCTGGATGGTACAAAAGCGTGCAGACCCTGCCCTTAGCCAGGGTGGGGGTGGGGTCCAGGGTCACAGCTCCAAGTCCTGAGGTCTCCAGGGAACTTCAAGCCCAGAGCCTGCCGCCTTGGGGTTACAGAGTTCAGGCCTCCACATCTCCAGGGTGAGTCTCCACTCTGCAAAACTCTAGAGAGGGGCAGAAGAGCATGTGGGGTGAAGGCTTGGGAGGGTAAGAGGGTTGGATGCTATCATCACAGAACCTTGAGGGATGTGTTTTCAGATCCCAGTGGGTGATGTGGGAAGAAAATATGTACAGGTCAGGACCCGGGGAGAGGGAAGACCTGAAGTGGGGTGAGGGAGGGAGAGATCCCCTAACCTCCCTGGAAGCAGTGGCCTTGACAGCACTTCCATAGGTTTTAGCTCTAGGTAGCCACCTACAAGAAGGTACATCCCCAGGAATGGGGATACTCTGAGCTCAATCCCAGGACAATTAAAAGGGGTTCCAAGCTAGAAGACGAGATGGTACCTACGGGACATGGGACCATGATAGAGCAGCAGCCGAAGTTATTCAAAAGAGGCCAGCCTTGGACCCAGTGGGGACCCTCCAAAACAAGAGTATAAGCAGAAAGACAGGGGACCTTAGAAACCAAAGCTGGGGTGCAGAAAGGTGCTGGGGCTGTGTAGGGAGGAAGGCAGTCTGACCTAAGCAGCAGACTCTATCAAGAGTAGAAAACAGAAGCGGCCAAACTTTGGAGACAGTAGCTAATGGTGCACAGGTGAGGTTTAGAGCCACGAGAAGCAGAATCAGTAACCTTAGATTCTGTCCCGAGGGGAGCCAGACAAGTACAGGATTTAAGATTTAAAAAAAAAAAAAGGGGGGTGAGCAAAGAAGGTCTCTAACTAAGAGAAGTGGTCAGGATTCCATCCTATGGAGGGGGTGAAGGGGCCAGTGTTCCCCCAGCGCCCATTCCGGGGTGTGAGAAACCGCGTCGGGAAGGGGGCGGGGTCCCGGGACCAATGCAGGAGCTGAAGAGGGGCTCCAGCCCAAGCCTTGGCTCCAGATCCCAAGAGAACGTGCTGTGTCTTGGGGTGGTCTCAGGGCCCTGACTTCTCCACTTGGACGGTGGCAGGACGCTATTCGGGACTCAGGGGACCCTTCGGAACAGAACACTCGCAAACCCCAGCCTGGCCTGTTGGGCGGGGACGAGACCCAGATACCAGTCCTGGTAGCCCTGCGCGCGGGTAAGCGCAGACACTCCTCCCCACACACACCGGCCACATACCAGGGACTCCGGCTTGGAAGCAAGAGGGCAACAAGAAGCTCAACCCGTCCCGCAGCTCGCGGGGACGGTGCCTCAACCGGGAGGCGCGGCCCCGGCCCGGCGCGTGGGGACCCGTACCCTAAAGGCTCGGGCTGGGTGGGGGAACCCTGCCTGAAGCTAGGGCAGCGACCCCCGGCGCGAAGATCCGGGTGAGGCAGGAGGGCCCCGCCCCCGGCCTCCCCGCCCCCCGCCCTCACCCTGAGACCCGGGGTCGGGGTCTGGGGGCCGGGAGGGCGAGCCGCGGGCAGGCCGCGCTGTGGGGCCCCGGACGGAAGGCACAGACCTGGACCCGCGGCCCGGCCCCCGCCCTCTCGCCCACTTGCCCCGGCCGGCGCCGCCGCCGCTCACTCACTTTGGCCTCCACCAGCTCCGCCGCCATCTTGGCCACCAGCGTCCCCCGCGCCGGGAGCCCCCAGCCGTCGCGTCACGTGACCTTCCACCACTCGCGGGCGGGGCCGCCGCCCGGGCCAATTAGCACCCGCGCGCGCTCCTCCCGCCGCCGGCGCGCGCTGCTGCGTCCTGCGCAGGCGCGCGCGGCCGCCGCCGCCCGGGCCTAGGGCCAATCAGGTCCGCCCTACGTCAGCCCCTCCCCTCTTCCCTTGCCTTCTCTAGCTCGCGGCGACCACGCCCACCCGTGGCGGCGTCTGACTCCTTAAAGGGGTACGAGCTCTGCACAGGTGGGAACCCTTGTGGGTCGCCTCGAGGGAGGGAGGGAGGGGGCAGTGGCAGCGACCACAATGCCGCTGACCACAATGCCGCCAGGTGCCACGGCTCCTTCCGCCAGGTGCGTGTCCAGACTCCCGGCGGCGTCAGGGAGGGGACGCTTGCTCCGCCGCAACGACCGCCAGTGCATGCAGTGCGGCGCCTTGCAGCGCTCCACGGGCCCCGACGCCCCGCGCGCTGCACATCCGGGTCCTGGTGTGCAGATGGGGCGTGGGCTCGGCACCCTGCTGGCTGGCGCTTGGCGGAGAAAAGCGGGAGCGCGGCTCCCAAATTCCCCGGAGCTCGTGCAGCTCTCACCGCCTTGCGGGCGCTCCCTCCCATCCTGCTGCCCCACCATTGGGGAAACCCTGGAATCTGCACCAGCTGCAGATTCCAAAGCGCTCCTTGGCTCCCTAGTGCCCATAGAAGTAAAGTTCAAACTTCAGTAATCAACTATTTTAGTGCAATTTATTTTTATTTTAATTTTTGTAGAGACGGAGATCTCATTACTTTGTCCAGGCTGATGTGGAACGTCTGGGTTTAAATGATCCTCCTGCCTGGGCCTCCTAAAGTGCTGGGATTACAGGCCGGAGCCACCACACCTGGCAAGTCCAACACTTTAAACATTAAAAAAAAAAAAAAAAAAATGCAAAAGAGTTCATGATGGATGAAATATCAAATTTTTTTCTTTTTTTGCAGAGACAGTTCTTACTATGTAGCTCTTGTCACCCAGGCTGGAGTGCAATGGTGTGATCTCACCTCACTGCAACCTCTACCTCCCAGGTTCAAGCAATTCTTCTGCCTCAGCCTCCCGAGTAGTTGGGACTACAGGTGCCCACCGCCACGCCTAGCTAATTTTTGTATTTTTAGTAGAGACGGGGTTTCGTCATGTTGGCCAGGCTGGTCTTGAACTCTTGACCTCAGGTGATCCTCCCGCCTCGGCGTCCCAAAGTGTTGGGATTACAGGCGTGAGCCACCGTGCACGGCCATTTTTTTTTTGGAGACAGAATGACAGAGTCTTGCTCTGTTGCCCAGGCTGGAGTGCAGTGGACTCTGCCTCCTGGGTTCAAGCAGTTTCCCTGCCTCAGCCTCCAGAGTAGTTGGGATTACAGGCATGCACCACCATGCCCAACTAATTATTGTATTTTTAGTAGAGATGCGTTTTCATCACGTTGGCCAGGCTGGTCTCAAGCTCCTGACCTCAGGTGGTCCACCCACCTCTGCCTCCCAAAGTGCTGGGGTTAGAGGCGTGAGCCACCGCACCTGAAATACCAAAATTTTAAGTAAAAAGCCCAACGTAGTGGTGCATGCATGTGGTCCCAGCTACTCAGGAGATGGGAGGATCTCTTGAGCCCAGGAGTTCGAGGCTGCAGTGATCATGCCACTACACTCCAGCCTGGGCAACAAAATTAAAGGAGGCTGTAGTCTTGGACTAAGCTCTTGCACTAGGCACCAACAGACCGGAAGAAACAAAAGGCAGCTACTCACACTCAGGTTCTAAGTCACCACACCAAAGCTAAGTCGTGATCTGACCTTTGGGGAAGTCAGGAGGGAGCCCTATCAGCCAATTTTCCAAACAGGCCAGTTTGAGTCGTCAGTGGGCAGTGTACTGAAGTTCCCTCTGCTTAATCGCTTTAATCCTTAAACAAAAAGTAGCCTGAAACAACCTAATGGTAACTAATGAGTTAACACATTCTTTGCTGCTGCTGTTTGGAAATAGGGTCTCTGTCTCCCAAGCTGCAGTACAGTAGCTTGATGATGGCTGATGGCACACTGCAACCTCAACTGCCCCAGCTCAGGTGATCGTCTTTGTCAGCCTGCTGAGTAGCTGGGACTATAGGTGCACACCACCACGCCTGGCTAATTTTTGGAATTTCTTTTTTTTTTTTTTTTTTTTTGGAGATGGAGTTTCGCTCTCGTTGCCCAGGCTGGAGTGAAATGGCTTGATCTTGGCTCACCGCACCTCGCCTCCCGGGTTCAAGCGATTCTCCTACCTGAGTCTCCAAAGTAGCTGGGATTATAGGTATGCACCACTACGCCCAGCTAATTTTGTAGTTTTAGTAGAGATAGGGTTTCTCCATGTTGGCCAGGCTGGTCTCGAACTCCTGACCTCGTGATCCACCTGCCTTGGCCTCCCGAAGTGCTGGGATTACAGGCGTTAGCCACCCTACCCGGCCTAATTTTTGTGTTTTTTGCAGAGATGGGGCTTTGCCAAGTTGCCCAGGCTGCTCTCGAACTCCTGAGCTCAAGCAGTCCCCCCAAAGTGCTGGGATTTTATAGACATGAGCCACTGCGCCCAACCTATTCTTTGCTTTTGCTCTCTTCAGCCTTTCTCTGTCTTTACAGCCAACCACCTCTGCCCAACTGATTGGAAAAATTATCCTATTTTATGGAATGAAGTGTAGCAAATTGCAGTGAAGCCAATTAAGGTCCTTAAATTTATTGAAATTGTTCGTTGACAACAGAATATAACTCTGCCATGACACATGTGAATCTCATCTCACCCTAATTCTGGCCCTGTTGATTCTGCTAGGGATGGGGTTTTGTTTTCTTTTGTTTTGAGACAGAGTCTCGCTCTGTCACCAGGCTGGAGTACAGTGGCGTGATCTCGGTCACTGCAACCTCCGCCTCCCGAGTTCAAGCGATTCTCTTGCCTCAGCCTCCCGAGTACCTGGGATTAAAGACGCACACCACCACACCCGGCTAATTTTTGGTATTTTTAGGAGAGACGGAATTTCACCATGTTGGCCAGGCTGGTCTCAAATTCCTGACCTTAAATGATCCGTTTGCCTCGGCCTCTCAAAGTGCTGGGAATACAAGTGTGAGCCAATGCGCCTGGCCAGGTTTTTTAAATTATAATTTGTATTTGTTTTGGTGAAGTTTAAGATTCATAAGAAGTTGTAAAAATAGTAGACAATTTTGTGCACCTTTCTCCCAGCTTCCCCCAGTGATAACATTTTACACAACTGGCCAGGCGAGGTGGCTCACACCTGTAATCCCAGCACTTTGGGTGGTCAAGGTGAGTGGATCACCTGAGGTTAGGAGTTCAAGACCAGCCTGGCCAATATGGCGAAACCCCATCTCTAGTAAAAATACAAAAATTAGCAGGGTGTGTTGGTGCCTGTAGTCCCAGCTACTTGGGAGGTCAAGGCAGGAGAATTGCTTGAACCTGGAAGGTGGAGGCTGCGGTGACCTGAGATCATGCCATTGCACTCCAGCCTGGGCAACAGACCAAGATTCCGTCTCAAAAAAAAATTGCTGAGCCTGCCTCTAGAACTGCCAGACCAAGGTGTTTCCATGTTAGCTGCTTCCGCACTGACTCCAGTTCTCTGATGATGAAAGCCAGGATCAGATGGAAACCAGCTGCTCAGGCCCTGGCCAAGCCACTTTTTTCTTTTTTTTATTAGATAGAGTCCCACTCTGTCACCCAGGCTGGAGCGCAGTGGCACAATCTCGGCTCACTGTAATCTCCGCCTTCCGGGTTCGATCTAATCTCCTGCCTCAGCCTCCTGAGTAGCTGGGATCACAGGTGCGCGCCAACACACCCAGCTAATTTTTGTATTTTTAGTAGAGACAGGGTTCTGCCGTGTTGGCTAGGCCAGTCTCGAACTCTTGACTTCAGGTGATGTGCCTGCCTTGGCCTCCCAAAATGCTGGGATTACAGGCATGAGTTACCACACCCGGCCTTTTTCTAAAAAATGTGTTTATAGCCGGGCGCGGTGGCTCACGCCTGTAATCCCAGTACTTTGGGAGGCCGAGGCGGGTGGATCACAAGGTCAAGAGATCAAGACCATCCTGGTCAACATGGTGAAACCCCGTCTCTACTAAAAATACAAAAATTAGCTGGGCATGGTGGCACGTGCCTGTAGTCCCAGCTACTCGGGAGGCTGAGGCAGGAGAATTGCTTGAACCCAGGAGGCGGAGGTTGCGGTGAGCCGAGAT